>JAMKCH010078196.1:0-69255 GCA_023653785.1 Ophioderma brevispina | reverse complement strand
AGCATCTTTGACTTTTTTAATTGAAATATTCAGATCTTTGATGAATGCAAGTTTCATTCGATATAACAAAATTCAGTTGTAATCTTTTACACGAAATTCATCTACGTTTTGTGATTTTTATTTAAAGTACGTGCAATTTTCTCTACTTTTACTGCCAGGCCCGAGCCAGGAATTTATGAGGGGGGGTGGGATTGCCAGAAGCGGACCTTTTGCGTACCAAAAAAAAATTTTCGGATAGCTGCGCTCGCAGGTTGACCCAAAATTTTTCTCCGTCGTCTCCAAATTCTGAAAGAGCGGGGGGGGGGGGGGGGAAGAAAAAAAATTCGTCGCAGCGTTGAGAAAACCACAGTTAGTAACAACGACAATCGTAATGCCATGGGGTTAAAACACAAGCTTGCCTTAAGGTCACATCTACAATTGAACCACAACATAAGAAACTTTTAATTGCCAAACAAGACCTTAAAAATGGCAAAGGCGGACCTGCAACATCATAAAGCGGACCTTTGTCATTTTTTGGGGGGGGGGGGGTGCGTCGCACCCCCGCTCCCCCCCCCCCCCCCCCACCCCCTTGGCTACGGCCCTGCTTTTACTTTCGGAAAAAAAACTGAGTCCTTCATTTTGAAAATCGATCTATCGGCTTCAAATGGAGCTAATTTGCATGCAACAAAAACCATGATTGGAATGTCGGGGATTTTCGCATGGAATAAGTGCACTAAATCTATGGAGTTTGTGACTGATTCTGTGAAGTTTGTGACTTTTCCGCTGTTTGTTTCGCAGCAGATAGAGTATTTTTTGTAGTAAATGGGTACCATGCCGCAGATCGTGGGCAAGGCACGGCCACGGTGTATATCTGTTGTGCAGAGGCAAACGGGCGTGAGTGAATCATTACAGGCAGAGGGAACAAAGCTGCCGTGGAGAGCACAGGTTAGAACAAATCCATTTCGCTTGATGTAGAAAGTTGATCAGCTCTTATACTGGAAACAACACTCAATTGGAAGAGGGGGACAAGCAAGTTTATTGGTTCTTTAAGACCTTAACGGTTCGCTGAAGCGTTAAACATCAGGAATGTGGTAAGATGCTGAGGGAGGGTGTTTCCAGTCCTGGCTAGTCTTGAATAAAAGAAGGAGGTTTTGCAGAGCCTTGGTGCGGGTAATGGAAAACCTAAAGATAATTTCGGCTTGGATCGTCTTGTTGATATTTTAGATCTCTAGTGGCAAATTCTGGTGGGAGCCTGACATCTATTAGATTATTTAAATTTGTGAAAGTTAGTAAGGCGTTGGACAAATCTCCTGGTCTGCATGCGTTGAGTTAGTAGTTCAGTGTTGAGGAGGGTGGTGACGAAGTGTTGTCATTCCAGTTGTAATTATTGAAAATAAACCGTGCAGCTCTTCGCGGGACCATTTCATTTATTTGTATGTATTGGGAGGCAGTGAAGGGGTCCCAAAATGACTCACAATAGTCAAAGATGAGGGCGAACTAAAACTTGGTAGTGGGCTGAGTTTGAACCTTGTGTGGTGCTGATCCGCAAGTTCTTCGGAGGACACCCAAAAACACTGTTTTTGCTTTAGCTGTAACTGCATCAATGTGGACATTCCATTTCATGTTAGATGACAAGTGGACGCAAAGATATCTGTGGTTTTCATGACAGGATCAAGTACATGTCAGAAAGGGAGTAGTATGGATAACGCACTGATGTTTTTCTTGTTTGTTGAAGACGGAGGACATACATTTGTCAGGTTTAAAGGACATCTGCCAATGCGCTCCCATGACTCCAAGTATGTAGGTCCTTTTGATGGCTTCACAATCAGATTGGCATGTGATTTTACGATAAATACCGCAGTCGTCAGGCAAATAGGCAGGCATTAGATGACAGGCCTTGTACAATGTTCATTAATGTACACCAGGAAGAGTGGAGTTCCGGTCCCAGTTACGGTGCCTTGTGGGACTCCTGAGGAAACCTGGACAGGTTTGGAGCCACAACCTGGATGACAACAGTTTGCTGCGCTGAGTAGGCAGCCAGAAAATTCCATTGGTGAAGTGAACCATGAATACCAAACATGTTGTAATTTTAAAAGAAGTAGTCTGATATGGTACGTGTCAAACGTTCGCAAACGAGTACAATAGCGTCACTTGGATACGATTCATTGCAGAGAAAAAAATGTTATGAAAAACGTGTGAGGAGTGTGTCCGGCTTTGTAATAAAGCTTAATGTTAAAAAATAAATTGCGTATGGTGGACAACAATATCCCTCTAAGTGCAAAAGTCGAGACCGGGAGAAAATGAAGCATATTTAAATGTTCAAAATTGAGACAAAGGCTTATAAATTTACGTAAATCTGCATATGGTTCGGTGCCTGGGAATTACGTGTAGCGGCCCGTTTATTCGCACTTGCTTGTGATTGAATTCACGATTGCTCGCTTTAACAAGTGATATAAATGCCTAATCTCGCCACCCAAAATAACAATGAATATGTACTTATAAGATAATACCGATTCAAAATAATTTGCCTATCAATAAAAATTATGTGGGATTTCTTTTTTCAACAACTGTCAAAATGCTTGGCACTTACGGTGTGTGCATAGCCAACACGGGACACGAGCATGAATATCGATCACAGAGATACCCCGCCCAGATACAACCCGCAATCCTTGTTAGCCATTGGTCAATTTTGGTTCAAACCAATGAATCATTCTTATATTAGGGTTCCGCCAAGTTTGACGGAATCGCCATAGAACCCACGTTATCCAATTGACCAGGTACGGCCGCCCGAATATTAAAGGAGTATGTTATATGCCTCAATTGACCTGCATGATAAAGTGCAGGGGGGGTAGCGGCTCGATTTGGGCATTGGGGAACAATTTGGGGGGAAAAGGAAAAATAACAACCACAATTGGAAAAAAAGTAAAGTAAAAAAAAACAAACAATTGGACTACAGAGTAGGTCATACCCATCAATGACCAGTGTTTTGGGGGAAAAAATCCACTGGCAAAGTGGTTTCCAGGTTCACAACTAAGGGAATGTGCAAGGACTATACATGTACACTAGTGTTCAATTTAAATTTAGAACAACCACCTTTAATCGCTGCCAGAATTTCTTGGGCCAAAATTGCAGATTCGCGTGTAATGTGCAGCCACCCAGAAAGCACAAAATGGTTATTGACAAGCATAACGCGCTTCGTGAATTTATGGTGTGCCACTTATCCGCGATTTATTAGCACAATACATTGCCTACATTTGGCTTGCCTTCTTAGAAATTCGACAGCGATTATGTAAATTAGAGGCCTTGGGCATTTTGCAACTTTCCCAGTGTGATAGGAATCATCCCTACTTTGAACTTTCTAAATTGCAAAGGGAATGGGGTATCCGGATTTGAAATCGCCTGCTGAAAAGTTAGAAAATATTTTTGGGCTCCTGAAGCTCTTCATGCAGATTCAAAACCCTACCCGGTAACTTAAGAAAGAAAAACTCTGCCCTGTTTACTCCATTGAAGTGGATCGGAAATAGACACCACCCATAAAATAGAGGGGACTGTAGTGAGTGCGGCTCCGGATAAAATGTGACTTTTTACACCCTAATACTTTTGGCATTGTAATCCTTTAAATTGATCATGGAAGCACTTTCAACCCCCAATGGCCCAGGTTGGATTCCAAGGTTATACAGGGGTCAAAATTTTAAAAAATGCTTAGTGAAGAGCACATGGCACTTCTCAGATAAAGCCTTCTATGGCTTGTATGTAAGTTCAGAGCTACAAATGGTGAAGTCAATTGGTGCGTACAAGGAGGGATTTAGAGGGGGTGCACACGGCGCGTGCCCACTCTATTTTTTTGCAGAGCACAGGAGCCCAGACGCCGCATAGGGCGCCAGGCACCACGTAGATCTATAAAAATGCCTTTTTACGCACAAGGCGCCATGTAGATCCCCAAGACTGATGGCAGGCAGACTGGATTAGGGACTTTTTGGTCTTCACCTTCTGCGTCAAGTATAGACTATACATACCACAATGTACACCATATTTTCAGACTCCCCAGAGCGGACACATCTCAATAAGGAGAAAAAGGAATCCGTCCATACCGCCATTGGCGGTTTTCAAAGTTTTTTTGGGAAAATTTGTAAGCTTAGTAAACCAGATTTTACTCTTGAAATTTTTATCTAAAGAGTGAAATTACTAAGAAAAATTTCATATATTAGTCCATGCACTTCAGTTATTTAAACACTTCCTGCAGTGTTTAGGCATATTCCATTTCAGGCGAGTTGTTTTCTGCTTATGCAGTGTGACGCAAACAATGGACATTCCTGCTTTCTTTTACGGCAAATTGGGCTACTCCAGAAAAAAATGTCCCACATACTTTTGGTCCACTTTTGGAAGCTGGATTCCAGAATTTAGAGGGATTACAGTGATTTGCTAAAAACCGAAACATCGAAAAAAATCATCAAAATGTTCATTATTTTGTTACTGGCATGGATATCAAACACTTACTGCAAGTGGTTGGCTGAAATCTGTGTATTAAACTTAAGACAAGGCAGTAACGTGTATCTGAGTCTTTAATTTTCTCTACGTTGGGTCATCAAAATCGACTTGAGATCAAAAAAGCCTTTCTCTGTGGATATCCCAGATTTAAGCGTGTTGTTATGCACCTGTCCAATACCAATTTGACCTCAAGCGACAAACATTATTGATCTTTGTTGATTCTGTGATAGTGGAAACCACAGATCAGCTGTTATGTAGATTTTGAGACGTCATCGCTGTATGTCATGTTTTGCGGGAGACGGTATGGACAAATTACTTTGTTTTTTCACTATTTGGTGGTTGTTTCTACTTAAAGCAGTTATATGGAAATGGCCACACGTATCCTGACGTATGGGACAGTGTGTCATATGTTGGCTTTTTTGCTACAATTGGAATTTTTGGGTCTTAAAATGAAGATAATGGTCCCAGGAATCCAAATCAAATGTTACCAATTTTTTTATCCATTCCGTTTGGCGAGCATCTTGGATTTCAAAAATGGCTACCATTTTCAACATATTTTGCTCTATATCTGACTTCTGAGCACATAGAAGGTTCATATTGGTGGCAATACCCATATTTTGATGTCAAGGAACACAAATATCCCATTCAGAAAGTCGCCGGCTTGTTCCCTTTGGGGACATCTTGAATTTCAAAAATGGATGCCATTTTCACATATTTTGCTTCTATATTGGACTTCTGCGCAACATCGAAGAAGGCTCAAGTTGGCGGCAACACCCATGTTTGTGATGTCAAGGTGACCACAAATATTACCTTCCAAAAAGTCAAGATTGTTTCCTTCCGCAGCCATCGTGATTTCAAATGGCGGCCATTTTTAACCTATACTTCACCCATATCTGGACTTCTGGGAAAACATAGAAAGCTCCAGTTGGTGGCAATACCCATGTTTGTGATTCCAGGAACACGTATATTACATTCAGAAAGTCGAGAGTGTTTCGTTAACGGGGGCTAGCTTGAATGTCAATGGTCGCCATGGTTAATATATATTACTACGCCCCATGTCGGACTTCTGAGAAAATAAAAGGATCCATTTGGTGGCAATACCATGTTTGTGATGTTACTGATGTTGTGGCAGAGTGTCCACGTGAAAGACAAAGGCTAAGGGGACCATCCCCAACAAAAAAGGTGCTGGAGACCTGGTGAATCACAGCTACTATTTAGCTAATTGCCGAGCTGACTTTGTGAAACGTGCACCGTGTTTGAAGTCAGTGCTTCTGAGGGACACATTGGTCTCTTCCAATTGGATGAGGGTGGGTCCTAAAGTATGGAAGGTCCCAACCCTGATATTGACAAAGATGCATGGACAACTATCATCAGCACATACAACGTCCAGACCATCAACAACAGCCAAGAAAGAGGAACTTGCTACATGAAAACAAACTGTATGATTATTGATGTCATATGCATACAAGAACACCGCAACTGAGCCACAGAATATCCATGGCTATGCACTTATTACAGCCTCCGCCGGGAAGAATAAGAAAAATGCATGACTCCAGGAGGTGTGGGGTTCTTTTGTCAAAGGCTCTCAAGTCACGTACCAACCTTGTCAACTTAAATGAGCGCATCCTGAAGATTACACTGAGGGTAATCCTGAAAAAAACAAGTCTGTGCTGCTACCACTCCAGTGAAACTGTCTCGCGCTTTCACCATGGACGTCCAACTGCCACCGCTGCAGTTCCAGCCCAAATCTTCTGTGCATCCGGGGAGATTGCGGTGCTAGTCTTGGGCCGAGGACGCGCTGTTGCGCGTGCAGCGGCAGGTCCAGGGAGGTGGGGTGTGCGTGAGGGAATTCGTGTTGTGAAACGGATTAGCTATGTTGCCACTCAAGCAAGTAGAAGTGGACATACCGTCGCACAAACCAGGACTAACATTCTGGTCAATAGAGTGGGGGGGGTGTTGTAACAGGCTTAAGAACTCAAGAGCCGACATTACTTTTAAGCTGATAAGTTGATCATAGAATTGTCTCTGAGGAGCAGGAATAGTTATCTCGTCAGGGTAAACCCTCCCTAGAGATCCCATTGGATTAAACAATTGATGGAAGAAGCGGACATTGTAAGAGAAGAATACAAAGCTCTGTGAGCAGTTTATACTGTAGCAGTTACATAACAGGTTCAACACTAGTGTTGATGGAGCTTTGAAGATTAGAACCCCCGCACAGTATATGATGCCGTACTTTGGCCCAACAAAGAAGAAATGGACTGGAGATCGCTATCTTAGAAGAGAAGAAGAAAGAGAAGGACTCTGTCTTTGCCTAAAATGAAAAAGTCATCAAACCAGAGAAAAAACTTGAAGTCTGCAACCAAGAAGCAACATACTAAATCCACCAGAATTTCCAAGCAGAACCTTGATGCCGCGTGTATAATGGTGCACTTGATGATGCTTACGCCGTGGTGTGAGGGAGCAGGTTAAGTCCAAGGCTGAAACACTTGACACCCTACATATCAAATACAAGCATTGCTGCTGTCTGGGAGGCACTGAGGGAGCTGATGATAAGAAAAGCTACCCCACCTATAAGAATTAAAGGTTGTTTGTAACAACTGTAAAAGAGCGCCTCGACACACATGGTTCAGCACTTTAGTTATCTACTTGGCAAGCCAGTTCACGAATAAACACAACCTTGATGAAACCTTTCTTGCAATCACAAGATAGCAGACTGGACCTTCATTATAGAGGAGCTTCTGATTGCCTGAAGAAACTGAACAAACACCAAGGAGCCTGGGCCGACAACCATCCTGCAGTAATATGGAAGAATCCACTTTTTCATGATCAACTGTTGGAATTTTGTCACGACACCTAATGGGAAAAACCAGCTGCCAAAGAAAGGTGACCGAAATCGAAAAAAAACACGTCTGAAAACTACAGAGGAATCACACTGTCACCACTGGCCTCTAGATCTACAACTCAATGCGACTAACAGAATCGTTTCTCCACATAGTTCCCATTCTCAGACGAAACCAGAATGGTTTTTCGCAAAAGGCAGATCAACACTACTCTAGAACTTGCCCTCAGAAGGATGTAGATAGAAGTTGTTGAAAATTTCCAAAAGAAAAGCTTCAATTGTTGTTTGTAGATTTCCAAGGCTTTTGACATTCTGCACACGAGATGTAATTGCTGCATATTCTTACCGACTATGGTGTCCCAGATGAGACTGTCAAAGCAATTGCCATCATATATGATAATCCATCTAGCGTTGTGCAGACCAGGATAGCCCACAAAGGAGTCCTAACAACTACTCTTGTCCCTATCTCTTCGATAATCGTGGTTGTTACAATCCTCAGACAGTTCTCTTGCCATCGTGAACGACAAGGGACTCACCATCAAACCCAAAGCGTTATAGGAGGTCACCAAAGTCAGCATCTCACAGCTCTAACAGCCGATTGTATGTGGTGGCACAAGATCTTACTAATCATACTTAGAATGTGCAGACAAGTAGCCATGTCTGAAATGACAAGAAGAAGGAATATCTTTGACCGTCAAGAGGAAGATAATCATCAAACCATCTGCAATAAGACGGTTACCCACTCAAAGAGGTCAGGGACTTTCAAGTACTGGGGTCATATGTTACGGCCGGACAGCAAAGAAAGACTCCGTCACGCAAATTAAAAAAGACTAGCTTGGAATGCTTGCAATAAATTACACCAATATGGCATCTGGTATCTCCCAATTCAACCAAACTGAGTTCTCTAGAGCCTTGTAGAGAGAGCCTTGTTATATGGATCTGAGGACCGGGACCATGAAAAAGGGTAGCTATCTACAGGATAGACTGAGAGGGCACCTACCACCAGCTTCTTAGGCGGTACAAAAACATATCTGGGTGAGCACGTGACCCAAAGCACAATATGGAGATATCCCATATATCCAATCTTATCTTCTGTTTGTTTGTCTCCATACGCGAGCATGATTTGCCGGTCACTGTTATCTTGCGATTGATCAAGTAGTCTCGGCCATCACAGTTGGAGGGTAACTACATTGATGCAATTGCTCGAGACATGCAACATGATCCATCTGACATCCCCATCTTAATGACAGACATTTGGAGCTACATGGTGAACAGCTTCTCGGTTGTGGCCGCTAGATAGATAGTTGTGGATGTTGGTTTCAATACTTGAAAATTTCAATGGAACATAGGACAGCAATAACATGAAACCCATAATACAAACTTATTAAACACACCAGAGCCATCGCTCTCCCAGGATCCATGCTTTAAGGGGTCTGGTGCCCAAGAGGATGGACATGTTATAGCTGATTAGGAAATGAGAATTGAGGCTATTGTGCTAATAAGGCCAGAGATCGGGCGAGTATAGGTAAAAAATAGTGGCCAGTTTTGAAACATTAAACATGGCGGTCAGAAGAGGGGAAACAAGTTGGGGCTCTCTGGATGTAATTTATATTTTCCTTAACATCACAACAGGAGTACTCCCACCAAATGGAGCCTTCTATGTTGCCCAGAAGTCCGGATATTTGGCGAAGTATGACTTTAAAATGGCAGCCATTTTGAAAATTCAGTGCCGCCGAAGAAATTAATGGTGACTTTCGGATTTATAATTATATGTGTCCTTGATATCACAACATGGGGATTGTCACCAATTGGAGCGTTCCATGTTGGCCAGAAGTCCAGATATTGGGCGAAGTATATGTTAAAAGGCGCGCCATTTTGAAATTCAAAATGGCGCGCCTGAAGGAAACAATCTGTGATTTTTTTGGATGTAATATTTGCGTTCATACATCATCACAAACATGGGTTTGCCACCAGCTTGAGCCTTCTATGTTGATCAGAAGTCCAGATAGAGAGCAAATATGTTGAAAATGGCGGCCATTTGAAATTCAAGAAAACCTCCTGAAGGGAAACTATTCTGTGACTTTTGGATGTGATAGTTGGTGTTCCTTGACATCACCCCAAAATTGGGTATTGCCAACAATTTGAGGCCTCTATGTTGCTCAGAAGTCGAGATATAGAGCAAATATGTGTGAAATGGCAGCCATTTTGAAACCAAGATGGCCACCAAAACGGGAAGGGATAAAAACATGGTAACAATTTGATTGGATTCATAGGACCATTATCTACATTTTAAGACCAAAAATTCCAATTGTAGAAAACCCAAGCCCACAAATCTCAAACATCCAAAACCACGCACCATACTATGAAAGCATTACCCACCAATTTCGATTCTCCGAAAACATCGCTGCTAATCCCTTAATGTAATATGGGTGGGAATTCCAGCCTTTTAGGTATAAAGGGCGACGGAATGCCAGTGTTTTTACGATTTCAGAGGAAAATTCCGAAATAATATTTCACGCTTTTCTATACGTTGTAGAAGTTTTTTACATGTTGTAGTCTAGGGATGCCTGGCGAATGTAAGAAGGTAGTTGTCTGGAATTCCTGGGATAATTTACGGAAGGTATTCCAGATAAATGCATGGAAGGATTAAAAAAAGCCAGGAATCAGATTTTGTGAACAAAAAATTTGCCCTCTATGGGGGGGGGGGCATTTTTTCTGGCATAGCCCATTACACAACAAACCCCCCAAAAAAAAAATAACAAAGCGCAAAAACTCTGTTTGACAATAAGATGAGGCCTATGTGGAAATGTGTCAGTGTCTCTTTAAAGGACACTATCAGTGATTTGCTAAATCAGACAAATCGAAAAAATCATCAAAAATACGATTTTTGCATGTATGTAACAAGTACATGTATCCTAATAGTACCCTGCAAATGATTATATAAGACCAGAAGCAACCTAATAAGGACAGAATCGAATTGTCGTCATTAGTGTCGTTCGGACACTTACTACACACATAATTGAATGGAGAATCGTATCTGGAAACACTGCCGTTTTCCTTTTTGTTAATTTCTCAGTTGGAAAAGGTAACTCATGAGAATTCTACAGACTATCCTTCACTTTGAAAGCTATCGGCAAATTTCAAATATTTTTCAACCTAATCCTGATAGTGTCTTTTAAAAGGTGCTGTTCAGGAAATTGTTTATTGTGTTCTCCACTTGATATGAGTCTGTCACTTGCACATATGCACCATCAAGTACCTTGGGAAACAAAACTTGTGGTTTTGATCCATAAAAGCAATATCGCATTATTGCAAATCTATTCAATACTTAATAGTGATGGTAACACTCAAAATGGCCAGGTTTTTTTGTTTGTATTTTGGGGAATGACATAGCACTTGAGACTCAAATTCAGGACAACAATGAGAAATATACGGACTTTTAACCAGATATCAAATCGATTACTACTTCGAGGTGGTAAATGGGGGTGGGTCCCAAAGAACGTATCAGAACATCACGCTTTATTCACGATGATTCATAGATCTCAAAAATTTTATAAGGGTTGTTAATTTTCGAACAAATTCGGTACCCAAGTATGAAGGTTTTGAAGGTGGATGCCTGATCTCTCAACATTTCATGTTTTATCTTCATATGGAAGCAAATCGCCAAAAACATGCCATTTACAAATTGTGAGTTTAATCGGTCCAGCAGTTTGGATAGAAGCAACAATGTGGCACTAATGGCCCCAAAAGACTGTCCTAGTACCAATGGAGCATTTTTTTGTTAAAATTAAAAAAAGGTAAATTCCCTGGCCATTTCCCAACCGCCTTTTTGTATCTGGTCCAAAACATGCTAATGAATTAAAAATTGGTTGATTTACGCCCAATTAGTATTGGCTCGCTATTGAGTTTAAAAATTGGGCGCGACGCATCCGCCCAATATTATGCACTGATCCTAGCTCGACCATTGAAGGTACAAGGAGATTCAAAGATTTAATTTTTTTGGGACACCTTAATGGAAATCTCTCGGTGCCCTTAAATTTGGGCTTAATCGATTCCAATTTATATCATACTTGGTCAGAAGAACCACTGGCCATAACAAGGTATGACATAGTAAGGGACAGAATTAGCCAACCAATACTTTTTGCACTGTGTCATGGTTGTAATCAGAGTGAGTGGAAGGCATTGGTTTGAATGTGTAGTATGGTGGGCAAGTTCAAACAAAATTGATTAAAATGTAAAAACGTGCCTATTTGAGTCGGTTTTCGATGCACAGACACAATAATCATTCAGTAAGTAAACTTTGTTTTAATAAGCTTTTTTAAAGTTCAGATATTCTTCATGGTGGACATTTTGTTTTGCACCATCAAATTACGTCGGGAAGGAACAATCGGTGCCCTTTAGTCTGTTCCCGAATATAGTATTTAGTAGGTGGTTGTAAACAAAGTGGCATCCCTGGATGACCCTATGTGAACTTGGACCCCATTTTGTGAAATCCTTCCAAAATATTGCTTTGGCCAATTAAGATGTCATGGCTACCAAAGTAACTCAAAAGACCCATGGCCCAAGGCTCATATGTGGGTGTACTAAAAGTGACCTTTGATGATCCCTGTGTGACCTTTAACCAGTTTCATTGAAATCAAACACGAAAGTGACTTCAAAAAAAAAAAATAATGGCCAAAATCTATCAAAACCATAACCAAACTAAGCGTTCTGTTGACAAATCGATTCTATCATTTGATGGTTAAAAAGTAGTCTCATTAAAGGTTGCAAAAAGATTTCACATAGCAGTTGTCCTGGAAAATATCGTGGTGGGAAAGTTCTGATTTTCCCCTGATGTTAAAGCCGTTCCATAAAAAAAAATATCCTCATCTACTGAAAGGATTAAGAGAGGCATGTTACTTTGGTACAAAAAATATGGAATTTCTAATTTAGTATCGGAGCAAATACGAAATTCAGCTATGTGTTACATGAAATATAAGTAATCAAGATCTCCTTTCTCTTTTGGTGGAATTACCCCTTAGAGGGCAAAAAATAAAATCTACCAAATTGAAACAGGAAAAAATAAATTTCTATGCTTTTGTGGTTTGATTGACAATTAGAGCTTGCGTTCTAAAAGTTATGATAGAAATATAACTTCGCACAACTGAAATCTCTTATTATGCATTTTTTGTTTTCTCAAGCGCGATATTAATTTTTCACTTTAAAAATTCATATCTCAAAAGTAAATGAAGTTTGATCGCTAATTTCCACATTGTGAAAATTGAAGCACTTATTATTCAAATTGATAATGGAAAAGTAAAATAGCATAATTGCTAAAATATACTAAAACTTAAAAAACAGTGTTTCTAGACTAATTGCCGGATATATCTCGAAAGTGATTTTTAATGGAATGTCATCCTCGTAGCAAGGAGTTTCTCAAAAACGATTTACCTTAGAGAGATGGGATAAAAAGCAAATTAACAACTACTTGGACTTACACTTGAACTAGGAATGCAACTTGCCCAGGAGGAGATTTAAGGGGGATCTTTGGCACACGGTTGGCAAAAATAATTATTTTTTCCTTAAATCAATTTTGAGAAATCCTTGCTCCAAGGATGACATATGTTAAAAGCACTTCGAGATAGTACAGTACAGACATTAATGTATCGTTGTACGGGTTCTATCCTTTAAATGAAGGAAACCCTACACTGCAATTAAGTGTACGCAGAAGAGGACTTATATTAAAGACTAACTTTTGTCGTGTCTTGGATGAATTTTCGGAATATAGTAATAATAACAGGGCTTAGGATATTTTGCGCAACGAAACAAAACAAACAGATTTTACGTGGGAAGAGGGGTAAGTTGAGGAAGAACAAAAAATTGTCAACAATGGGAAGATGGCCAAATGTGATTGCAAACTAAGGTCATGTTGACCTCAAAAAAATAAGTGAAAGTATTCAGAAGCATCTGTAAGTTTTAAATTGTACAAAGGGAAAAATCTGTTTTGCCCAAAAAAATTCCCCCTCCTATATAGACCTGATATTTTGAGAAACAGATTGTTCATTGGTACGCCGTAACTACATCACTGTATCTCGTTGGAAAACAATTAATTAATGAAGGCATTAGAAAAAAAGAAAGCACTGGCACTAGTCAAAAATCAAATATTTTTACTTTTTTTAAAAAAGGAGGATGCAGGCATTTTTTTTTTTTTATTGGGGCGTGGCGGGTCTTCAAAAAAGTGACTTTTCTGGGGAAAAATGGACCCCCCCCCCAAATCCCCTTCTAAAATGTCCTTTTTTAAACATTTTGAACATTTCGTCATATTTTCTCAAAATTTGGGACCTTTTATCAAAAAATCTGATTTAAAGTGGACCTTTTTTCCCTTTTGTGGAATTTGGGGGGTGCGCGACCGCACCCAGCCCCCCTGCGTACGGGCCTGTTACAACAAAATCTGTTCGCCACAATATCACCCTATATAAGAACCTGTGAAATGTGGGCGAAACAGATTTCATAGCACTAAATAACTACATCAGCGGTACCCTCATGCAAACAGTCCTCAAAATAAAAGGTTTTTGGAAAGAAAGAACTTTAAAGAAGTCAAACTATCAAATCTTTGAGTGGAAATCTACCCAACAAAATACCACCTCTATATAGGGACCTGATATTTGCGAAACAGTTTCTCAGTTCTCAGTAACACATCAGGTGTACCCCTGCAAAAAAGTAATTCAAAATTACTTTTTTTATTTTTTGAAAATTCTACCCAATTGTAAATCAAAACACAAATATTTCGCGTGGGGAAATCTACCAACAAAATCCATTTCGCCAAAATAATCACCCCCTCCTAGGTAGGACTGAATATTTTGCGAAACAGATTTCATAAGCACTAAATAAAAAACTACATCAGCTGTACCCTCATCAAACAGTCATCCAAAATGAAAGGCAATGCTAAAAGAAGCGTTTACTGAAGTCAAAACATCAAATATTTTGAGTGGAATTCCTGCCAACAATCAGCAGCATAGGGGCATATGCAGGACGTTAGACTGGACGCGCTATGTCCAAACGAGCTACAACCGCATGTGTCTTGACTAGTGCAGTGCTTCTTTTAAATGATTGTTTGCATGAGAGTACAGTTGATGTATTCTCTGAGTACTTACGAAATCTGTTTCACAAAATATCAGCTCCTATATAGGTGATATTTTGCGAAACAGATTTTTCTTTGTACAATTCACCAAGATTTGAGTCAACATCACATTAGTTGCAATCACATTTGCATCTTCCCAGTGTTTACAATTTTTTTCCTAAAATTACCCCTCTTCCCACCTTAAAAATTTGTTTCATTGCACAAAATATAAGCCTAACAGAGCATTTTTATGGTGCTCTACAAAGCACACAGCACCTTACAGAGAAAAAAGCAAAAATTATGAGAAAAATCATCCTGGAAAGAGAAAAGTTTTCAGGCAGCTCTTGAACAATGACATTGTCGTTGATTCTGTAATGCTAGATGGAAGATCATTCCTAAGCAAGGGGGGCTGTGATCTTGAAGTAACTATCGCCTGCTTTCTTTTTAGAAGGGAAACCGAGAGGCAGGTAGCATCAGAGGCCGAGCGAAGTCTTTGCCTATAACTGCCTGAAATATTATCCCTCTGAAAAAATCCTAGCAAATTTTAATTTTTAATACAAAATGTATTTGCAAATGGCGCTCTTTCCTGGGCTAAATGTATGAGGGCCATTACAGGTTCTTGACTATAGTAGCTGCCACAAAAGAACGGCCCTCTCTCCACTGCGTATACGCTCGTGATCAGCTAATGAGCGATATGGGCGGGGCCTATTTATTCTTTACGCAACATTCTCGGAATTCGAACGCGCAATCAGCCAATCCGATCAACGCGCTGTTGCCCGCGCTGTTGTTATGGCTATGACCTGATTCAAAAAGTCAATCGGACCCGCACTTCCGTGTTTACGCACGATACGCCCCATTTTGAGAAGTGAGGGCCGTTCTTTTGTGACAGCTACTATAGTAGCAAAGTGAGACACTCCAGTTAGCCTCATCAAAGGCAAGCAAGGGCCAATTACAAATAAGGTCTGTTCAATGCAGTGGCAATGCCAAGTGGGGGCAAAGGGGGGGGCAGAGTGCCCCCTCTGAAAAAATCTTAAGGGGAAATCGGGAAATAAAACACGGATATTCATGTTAAATCAGCCCCTTTTCGGATTCTTTTGCCCTGTGACCAGGAAATTTTTGCTTGTGATCGGGACATATTTTGCACCTATCGGGAGAATTGCCCCCTCAGAACCACCGGGCTGGCTACACGCCTGGTTCACTGTCACGGTGATGTTAGTAAGATAGTTGCTAGGTCAACTGATCACTTAATCACAACACAAAGCCTCTGGTTATAGGAACAGGTGCACGAGCTGACATTTGAACCAGTAACCAGTGGCATACCGAGGCAGTCGATCCAGAGGGGGGAAATTTTCCAAGTCGGCCCAAAATTTGCAAGTCATCCCGGTGATTTGCTCCAATTGAAGCTGAAATGAAATGCACGTGTAGCGCACAAAAAATTTTGGCCGAAATTGATTGAAATTCCCGAAGACTTTTTCAAGTCAGAGGGAGAAACTTCCCCCCCCCCCGGTCGGCCACTGCCAGTAACCATTATCTACTAGCATGCACTACGGCACGCAGCAGTGAATAGAACCTCAAAACAAACAGCGTTTTTAGTAAACATCTCACAAGTCGCACGGATAACTATAATTTTTTTATCCCTTGTAAAAAGTGTTTTGACCCAATCCCATAATGCATTGCAATGCATTCAATACTGTACTAAACACACATCAGTACTTAGGGATTTTTAGCATGATCATGTAAAGTTTGTGGTTTCAAACTTTTTGAACACATTATCTCTAAGTACTAGTGCTTCCCTACCCGATTCCTGAACAGAAAATACAAAAAATTGAATTTCTACCAGGGCAGATCAAATATCCATCCAAGACCTGGCCAACAGTTCAGATGATATAAAGCCCCCCTCCCTCTGATTTACCTCAAGAAAGTTTTTTATAAAAAGAAGATTTACTACATACAGTACAGTATGTCTGCCTAATCTTACATGCAAATTTGAAATATGGTATTTTCTGTCCAGAATTTACAAGTGTCCCTGGGGCAGCGATGCAAACATTTGTACATAACGCAAAATGCACCATCAGAATTAAAGGTCCATGGCCCGATCGCTAATAGCCTCGTCCCCAGGGATCCCAGATTTTACCGGAAGTGGTCAAAACTTTGGTGTCGGAAGAAAGCTACTATTTTTCTCATTCACCCTGTGAAATCTTAGGGCTAAAGGATGTTTGGTTTGGATGTCATGAGCGAAAATGTGCCCCTTTTTGGTCGACCAATATTAATTTTACACAGTACTCTATGGGGATTGCAAAATCATGTTTTTAGCTCTCACATCAAAACGTGTTGAAATATCGGCGCGAAACTTTACAGATGGTATTTTGGGGTGAAGGCCATTCTAGCAAGATGAAAAACTTATAGACTTAAATCGGGCCATCCCCCTTTAACTGAAGTTTGTAGGACTGGCAATTGTAATAGAACATGCATGTAGCAAGATAGTGTATGAACGCTCAATCTTGGTACACCGTAATATGAGTAATGGATGCTGTCGGTTTGGTCTATACCAGCTTTTGCCGAAAATGGGCCCTATAGCTATAATAGAGTTGCATATTTGGAGCCAAATTTAAACACAAAATTGCCATTTTGTTCAAAAGTTTGCTACTGATTGAGGAAACTGACCTTTTCTAACAAATTTTTAAAAATTTGATAGAGCCAATCTATAAGGCAGGATTAGGGTGATAAGTAGAAGAGCATACCAGGGGCGTGTCTAGGGAGTGGCTTTCAGAGCCAGGTTTTTTGGGGAAAACGTGAAAATCGGCCTGCTTATTTTGGGCACATTTCAGCTGCTCAGACCTCGGGGTTCATGGTTTATGGCCACACCTATTCATACAACCGTAGCTCATCTGCATTTGGTGGTCTGCACCCTTCTTAAAATCAATCGGAATCAACCAGTGAATCAATCGGAGCATAGTGCATACGCTCGGACGTAGACTGTACGAGCTATGCCCAAACGAGCTACAACCGCATGTTCTTGATTTCGAACTCACCGAGGACAAGCTGTGACCATATACTCTTGATTTTAAACTTACCGAGGAAGTTGCGACCGTATGCTCGATTCCAAAATACAGAGAACGAGCTACGACTGTATGTTTTTCCGAGTTATGACCCTAATACCGCCTTATTTCATTACAATCTGATACGTAGAACAAAAGATATGCTTCATCAAATATGAGAGTGCAAAAAACTTGGTCCGATTTTGGCTTTAAAGCTTTTGAAATGCACGACGCAATATGAATACACTTGCCTTCTGAGCATATCTTCTTTCCATCATAAGAGGAAAAAATAGATCTTGCTCTGATATTCTATTGAAGGAAGACTTTGAGATTCATGTCACTGTTTTACCAAGCCCTCAACGTTTGATCCACCACAACGGCTCGACTTACAAGAGATGTTGGCTTGAGTTCTTGCCATTCTGGTCCGGAAAATATGGGCCTGTTGGGCCTGGTACTGGTGTCATTATCAATCCGCCTGTTTCACTAGTTCTTTTTTTTTTTTTTTTTTTTTCTAACAAATTTTTAAAAATTTGATAGAGCCAATCTATAAGGCAGGATTAGGGTGATAAGTAGAAGAGCATACCAGGGGCGTGTCTAGGGAGTGGCTTTCAGAGCCAGGTTTTTTGGGGAAAACGTAAAAATCGGCCTGCTTATTTTGGGCACATTTCAGCTGCTCAGACCTCGGGGTTCATGGTTTATGGCCACACCTATTCATACAACCGTAGCTCATCTGCATTTGGTGGTCTGCACCCTTCTTAAAATCAATCGGAATCAACCAGTGAATCAATCGGAGCATAGTGCATACGCTCGGACGTAGACTGTACGAGCTATGCCCAAACGAGCTACAACCGCATGTTCTTGATTTCGAACTCACCGAGGACAAGCTGTGACCATATACTCTTGATTTTAAACTTACCGAGGAAGTTGCGACCGTATGCTCGATTCCAAAATACAGAGAACGAGCTACGACTGTATGTTTTTCCGAGTTATGACCCTAATACCGCCTTATTTCATTACAATCTGATACGTAGAACAAAAGATATGCTTCATCAAATATGAGAGTGCAAAAAACTTGGTCCGATTTTGGCTTTAAAGCTTTTGAAATGCACGACGCAATATGAATACACTTGCCTTCTGAGCATATCTTCTTTCCATCATAAGAGGAAAAAATAGATCTTGCTCTGATATTCTATTGAAGGAAGACTTTGAGATTCATGTCACTGTTTTACCAAGCCCTCAACGTTCTTGCCATTCTGGTCCGGAAAATATGGGCCTGTTGGGCCTGGTACTGGTGTCATTATCAATCCGCCTGTTTCACTAGTTCATGCAGGCCTATTATCAGAGTTTCTTTTCTTTTTATTTGCACGCTTTTGTTTTTTCTATAGTTTCCTTGGGAATTCAATACTGAAGCATCTGATTGTTTGGCTTTAGCATTCTGTGTAACTTCGGAGATTTGATAAGGCCACATCACATCTGCTAATGAAAGTGAACTAATTTTTTAAAAACGCAACAAAAGTATTCACATTTTTATGGACCCATAATGAAGTTCAAAAGGATTGTAAAGTCTAAGTAGATTCAACAGTCAATCAATAACTTTCAGAATTTTGAGTGTTATAAAATCATGTTTCCCTCAATCTTAACAATGTAACCAATGCAAATAGGACCCCAAACAAATTTTGGCCACTCTCCTTTTTGAGAGCATTTGTATAGCTTTAGTTCTGCATATCAGACTATAATGAATAAATGGCAAAAGAAAGCTAGTTATTTGGCTTTAAGAGCATACCAAAAAGAGACATATGCCGTAACTCCTTTTTAAACAAAATGCCTTTGTCACCAGTGTGAACATTTTTTTGGACAGCATGAATGCAAACCACTTTACAATCCAAATTGGTTGACAAAAACCCGGCCCTTACTCCTTTAATGTTTACACTTTCAGCACGAAATAATAAATAGAGGGTTGTATACAAATGAGTTAGCGTTACCAGTGGGTTATAGGCGTTATTTTTGTACAGCTATGATCTTTAACCCGCGGTTTCATCATGGAAACACTTGAAAAATGTCTTCATACCCACAAGGTCCCAAATGAGACCTGTAGTTAATGACATTTGTTGAAAGAAAGCAATGCACAATTGTGAGTTTGTAATGTTTACCAGTTCAGAAACAAGCTGGAATTTCAAACAATGTTCTCCAAACATTGTTACCAGTGTCTTTGCACACCACCAGCGAACAAACCAAACTTTGTTTCTAGATGTTCTCCATCAACATCGCTTATTTTAAGGGAGATCAGGCTCACTTTACCTAGCTACTTCTGGTTTACACTTGGCACCCTCGATAATAAAGATCCTCATCTAATTCCACGTTTAGAAGAAGTCAAACTTGAATTTTGATGTGAAATTCCCCGTAACAAATTATGAAGGATTGAATTTAAAGTAGTAAACAAAAGGATAGAGCCTCATCTCAAAACCAAAATCAGTGTTAAAATATGAAGTTTATAAACATGCATTGCTATAATTATGATTGAAACCAAGTTATATTGAATGTCTATTATACCAAGTTATGCGTAAATTTGATAATTTTTTTAGTCCAAACATTCTGAATCAATGTCTTATAATTAGTGACTCCATTAACGTTGCAGTGGTCTGAACGATGGATTTTTTAAATTGCAAACAAAAAAGAAGAGTATTTACCGGGGCATCGGCTTGGTTTTCGGGTTGGGTATGATCCAATGTGGGTTTTGGTTGCTATGTTGTATGAAAACGTATTAAGCAAACAATGCAAGTGAGCGTCGTGTAAACGTGTATGAATCAGCGGAATTTTAATTATATTATTTACAACTAGTATAGTAGCAAATGGATGTAATTTTTAAATGTGAGTACGCGGTGTGGGTGTCGGATCTCTTCACAAAGTGCAATGGGCGAAGTTTAATCAGTAAGGCGGTGCGGAAATGATATCTACGGTATGAGTGCTTGCGTGGTGAGTTGGTGCTAGGGAAACTTGTTCATCTAAAGAGTTTGTTCACTGGTAGTGTGGTGTCTGATACAGCGATAAATATTCTGTTGATTTGGTAATACTGGTACAACATAGGATCACCAGCAAGCCTCTGAACACCAAGGACATGTGATTGGCATCAGCTTCTTGTAGCCACATAATCGCTGTGAGTCTCCAGTCGATGCTGGACGCTTGCGTGGTCTCGACGTGATTGCACACAGGTTGGTCATTTCTTACATACTGAGTATTCGATGGGAAGGCGGCTATCTCTTGGTCTGCCATAATAAAAAGTGAAAAGGGTGAAGGGGGAAAAAATATTAACAAGTTGGCAAATAATTGCATTAACATGGGTTAGAACTAAGTGAATGCTATATTAATCCCAACTCCAGTGGCAGTAATAGTGACATTTTTTCCACTTAATGTCCAGCAGGCATTTAGAGGCATGCATTGCATGCATTTAAATAACATTTACCCTCATGTCCCACAGGCAAGCATCAGCATATGGTCCCTGAGGGGTACATGTCCAGGAGGCACTTATCAGCAATGGTTTGTCCAAATTTGGCATTTATCAGCATCAAACAACATGATCGTCTATAAGTGCCAGTCGGAATGGTTAGGATTCCATGATTGGCAGTGCCTGGAAAAAGTGAGGAACTTGGAAACCAGGAAATTTTGCTATTGGGAGGGATATTTCTCTCCTTTAATAAAGAAATACATTTTGCAATGTTGGAGGGAAATTTGTGCAGTCTTGGAGGGAAACTTTGATGATGTTCCCAGGAAATTTACATTTTTTTCCAGCCCTGATTGGCACCTACTGCCTTCCCCCTCTGGCTGCTGATTTGATGCAGTTTGAACAGGTTTCAATTTTCATCCCATTTCACCATTGACCCAAAAATAGTATGACACATGAGGGGTCATCATTAACTTTGTTTTACAAGAATTGTACCTAGTCATATATTGGTGAAACAGGGCATTTGTTAAAAAGTAGACTTACTGAATTAGAAGCAGAAAAGAATCAGCACCAGAAGCCCCACTAGATCTCAAATTGGCCATAAAAGAACATGTAGCAAAAAGTAATCATGTTATTGGTTGGGATGATTTATCAACAGCTCGTCTTGAAACGGTAACCAGGCCCATATGCGGGTAAGGGGGGGGGGAAAGGAGAAATAGGTCCACTTTTTGCTTTATTTTTTGATAAAAAAGGTCAAAAATTTAGAAAAATTTGACAAGAAAAGTCCACTTTTCGGTGATGAAATGTTCAAAAAGTTCCAAAAAATGACCATTTAGGGGGGTTAGGTCCACTTGAAGCAAAAAGGTCCACTTTTTCGAAGTTCCGCAACCCCAAAAATAAATCCCGAGTACGGCCCTGACGGTAACCTTATTGTGGCAAAATTATTTTTGCCACAAATACTCAAATTAAGCAGAGATAAAAAATATTGTAACGCAAAGCAAGATAATAAAGGTATATTAACGGCACAATGCATTGCTTACTTGTTTCGGGTAGCAAAACTTACAGAAATATTTCTTTAGTGTAGCAAAATCATACAAAAATACTTGTTTAGGGTGTATTTTTTAGTCAGTGGAAATACTTGTTTAGGGTGCATTTTGGAAGTCCATGTTCATGCATCATATCCACCTTTGAATACAAGTATCCCCCCCCCCCTGGCGCTTCTGGGGAGAGCAAAGGCCGTACAGGCTGTATGGCAGCATCCTTTTCCCCTTTTCTTGGCACTGCACAACACAATTTTCTGACAGATGGGAGTTTCCGTAACCTGACCCATCTGACACTTTTTCTGACATGCTTATGAATTCAGAAACCATAACAGAATAAACCTGTGCTTTATTCTGTGAAGGGTTTCCAAATGTCCTGCCCTACCAAACAAGTACCCTAAGCATCTTATTTTACCTTCAAGTCATCAGGTAATATTGTGTTTTTTCTGATGCAATTGATTAGCCGTCTTTCTTGACTGTATTCCTTGGTCATCTGTCTCCTCTTGGCGTCTCGTCTCATTCTCCAATCTGCATAGTTGGTTCTGAATGGACATGTCATCTGCACTGCACATTGTGGGACCAACAGGGCTGCTATGTTCTAGAACAAAAAGGAGAACAACATCATTAAAAAATAATGACAAAGTCACAGATAGATTGTACAATTGCATTCTTGTACAAAACTTTTTAATTTTCGCAATTCACAATAAGGTATGCTGCTAATGGTTGCCCTGGAGAGGCATTGTTTTACAGATGCATCATGGGTAAAGTTGACAGCCAAAGGTCCATGGTGCCATCGCTAATAGCCTCGTTCCCAGGGACCCCAGATTTTACCAGAAGTCAAAATGTTGGTATCAGAAGAAAGCTACTATTTTTCGCATTTACCCTGTGAAATCTTAGGTCTCAAGGATGTTTGGTTTGGATGTTATGACACTCCCCATTTACACAACCTGTTGGCAAAATGTTCACTTGTGGGCATTGATGTCAGCAAATGGACATTTTTGAGGGCTGATTTTCGTCGCCCCTCTCCCTTATTTGTTTTTTGGTTTCAAAGTAGAATGACTTGAATGACTGAACAGACATCGAGCGCCTGCCGTGGTAGCTCGATCCCCCTTCAGAATTTCGAACCGAGTGAAAAAAATATTTGGGTCTACCCAGCAAGCGCAGCGAGCCTGAAAATGTGATAATTCCTGAATCAGGACCCTGGTTTTGTCAGCAACAGAGACTCAGCACCCCCATTAAAAATGGTCTGGGGACGCCCCTGCCTAGACCCCCACGGGCGCTTCGCCCCAGACCCCACTGGACCCCAGCCCTTGCACATTTATCATCCCCCAAGCAGGTACAGGAATCGGGAAATCTCTTGAGTCTTGCCCCCCTTCCACCACAGCTGTTTGAAAGTCTCATTTATTATGATAAAACAAGAATAACACATAAAATATCAATGGCGACACACTTTTGACAACATATTTGGAGTATTTATGCTACTAACTACATCTTGTGTAAATTTGATGAAATTTCATTGCGGGCAAATATGATTTTTCATAAAAATCTAGTTTTACACGTCTTTCTATGGGAAATAGGCATATAGAGGGCGCTATAACATACAAATTATGACCTTTGTAGGCCTATATGGCAAGATTCCTGCAATGGATTTTTCTGATTTTTGTGGAAGTCATAGCTCTTGCATGTCCCTACTTATATCAGTTGTCAAAATTGTGTTGCCATTGCTTAAAATTGCTCTAAAAATAAAAGAAACAATTTGCATGGGGTCAAACAGCTGTGCCACGGACAGTCGGATCCTGTTACGCCACTGCGCACTGTGGGCCGAATAGTAGAGATAAAGATACCGTAATGTAATGAAAATGTGGCTATATGCAAAAATGTATTCAAATGTGAAGAAAGCAAAAAAATACAGAACAATTTCAGCATTTCTGATATCTTAAAAGAGTGCTCGCTCTTTAAGATGAAAAAAGGGTCTATCCCTGGGAGCATGGCGGATCATCAAAGTTTGGGTAATTTTAGCGGCTTTTTCATGCGGACCACAAAAAGGGGGCCCAACTTTTAGGGGACATGGAAATCTTGGATTTTATGCCTGTTTCATAGTCACAGGCATGCAGTTAGTGTATTAGGATCATTTAAAGACCCTTCAGCAGCATTTATCTTGCCATTATGTCCATATAAAATGGAAAAAATAAATTGTTAATATATACGACGGTCGACGGCCCGAAATGAAAACAAAAGGAGTAATATATCAAAATGGTCCAAAACTCTTCATAGTCCGAAAGGACTACGGAATATAATTGAATAATCACTTCACCATTTGGTCATGTAATTAGAGGTCAAAATATAACAATGGTCTACAAATCCTATGCCATGGGTTTATTAATGTTTACCATCTAATTAACATACTAAATGTCAAATGCAGAGAAAATGCATTTTCTGTTATAGGATATGACTAGACAAACAAGGCGAACTTGTATTTATGCGATACGTAAAATATGTCCCCGCCAAATGTCCCAATCACTAACATGCGATAAATGCAACTACAACACCCCACCCCCTCCCCAACAACCCGCAGCACCCCACTCCATCGCCAACACCCTGCAAAACCCAACACCCCGCAACACCGACCCCAACAAAAAGTTTATTTTACGCTACTTTTGGACATCTTTTGTGCCGATGCATAAGCGGATTCCAAATTTACTGTGTCAGAGCTTTAATATAACATCAAAAAATCTGTGTTAACATTTGAATGTGCGACATTATACAATACAATAGTCATACAAATTTCCCTAAAAATGTCAAAAAATTTGTTATTTTGGGCAAAATTCTGACATTTTTTGCCAAAACACCAAAATTTAACAAACTCGGCACATGTTTAGCACACATTTGGTTTCATTTGATACCAGAATCAAGTCTCTATGTTGAGAAATACTTGTTTTATGCTCAAAAATTGATTTTGGGGTAATTTCTTTGAAAAAAATCCATTAAATGGCTAAAAAGTTTATTTTACACTACTTTTGGACATTATTATTATCTTTTGTGCCCATGCGCAAGCGGATTCCAAATTTACTGTGTCAGAGCTTTAATATGACATCAAAAAACTGTTAACATTTGAATGTGCGACATTAGAAATACAATAATAATAATGCAAAATTTCCCCTAAAAATGTCAAAATATGGTTTTTTTGGGGCAAAATTTTGACATTTTTGGCCAAAACACCAAAATTTAAAAAAAATTGGCAGAAGCTTAGCACATATTTGGTTTACCTATGTAATTTGCTTTCATTTGACACCAGAATCAAGTCTCAATGTTGAGAAATACTTGTTTTATGCTCCAAAAATTATTTTGGGGTATTTTCTTTGAAAAAATGAAATGGTAAAAAAGTTTTTTTACACTACTTTTGGACATTTTTTGTGCTCAGGCACAAGCGGATTCTAAATTTACTGCGTCAGAGCTTCAATATGACATCATAAAATCTATATCAGCATTTGAATGTACGAAATTATAAATACAATAATAATGTAAAATTTGCCCTAAAAACAGAGGTAGGCTATATAGAGGGTCATATTTTGGTCATAGTTTCAGATCACTTTGAACACAGGCTAAAATGATGAATTTAATGATGCTTATCCCATTTTCGAAGAAAAAAAATAAAAAGTGCGAAAACCAGGGTGCCCCAACGAAAAATCCAAAATGGCCGCCAAATTGGCCAAAAATCATATTTTTGACCATAACTTGATAAGCTTTTGTTTAATCACCTTCATTTTTGTGGCAATACCCATGTTTTGACCTGCAAGGAATCATTCTATGCAACTTCCCTCTCACCACAACCTTTCGTTTTCTTGATATTGCAGTTTTAGCTTAAAATTGGACTGCGAGGGCGCTTTCCCAAAAAGTACATATAGTATCAAAAGTTTTAACTTTTTAACTGGTGGGCCATCATCAGCAATTGTTGATTCATCATTTTCTGAAGATTAGAGCTGTGTAACACATACCATTTTCCTGTGGTATCAATTTAAAATTTGACGAAAACACTCTCATTGAAATATACAGGGGTCAACAAACTTTCTTACCTGTGGGTTTCAATGGAGGGCAATTTTATGAAATTAAAAAGCAAATAGTTTTAAAACTACAAACACCACACAAGTCAAATTTTTAGGAAGTGTTCATAATAACACTCTCTTCAATTTTTTGAATGTTAAAATCACCATTTTCAATCGGATGCACACTTTATGGGAAAGCGCCCTCAGAGCTCAATTTTAAGCAAAAACGTCATTTTCAAGAAAACGAAAGGCTATGGTAAGAGGAAAGTGGCATAGCATGATTCCTAATACCCCAAAACATGGGTATTGCCACCAAAATTAAGCAAATTGAACAAAAAATAATTGAGTTATGGTCAAAAATCAAATTTTTGACAATTTTGGCGGCCATTTTGAATTTTTCGACGGGGCACCCTGGTTTTCGCACTTTTTTCATTTTTTTCTTTGAAAAAAAAAAAAAAAAAAAAATGTGGTATCAATTTAAAATTTGACGAAAACACTCTCATTGAAATATACAGGGGTCAACAAACTTTCTTACCTGTGGATTTCAATGGAAGGCAATTTTATGAAATTAAAAAGCAAATAGTTTTAAAACTACAAACACCACACAAGTCAAATTTTTAGGAGGTGTTCATAATAACACTCTCTTCAATTTTTTGAATGTTAAAATCACCATTTTCAATCGGATGCACACTTTATGCATACCTTCATTTCTGAGGAGAGCTATAGCTCCGGAGCTCCTACAGCTCTCCTGAGCAGTCTTTCAGGAGCTCCAAAAATTGAGCTCCTTATTACTTGAAAAGCCTGTGTTTTTGTTATGACATGTTATTAATTGAGCCCCTCGTTGAGCTCCTAAATGAACACAGGAGAGTTATTAACAGAGCTCCTCTTATTTTCATAAATGAATGCCTGCTTTATGGGAAAGCGCCCTCAGAGCTCAATTTTAAGCAAAAACGTCATTTTCAAGAAAACGAAAGGCTATGGTAAGAGGAAAGTGGCATAGCATGATTCCTAATACCCCAAAACATGGGTATTGCCACCAAAATTAAGCCAATTGAACAAAAAATAATTGAGTTATGGTCAAAATCAAATTTTTTTGACAAGTTTTGGCGGCCATTTTGAATTTTTCGAACGGGGGCACCCCTGGTTTTCGCACTTTTTTCCAATTTTTTCTTTGAAAGTGGGCTCAGGGTTATTAAAGCATCAAAATTGAGGCCCAGTGTTCAACAGTGATATGAAACATTGACCTTCTATAGCCCACCTCTACTAAAAATGTCAAAAATTGTTGGTCAAAATTATACAATTAGACACTATGGACTATTTGCTGTACACATTTAGTTTGATAGCACAATATGCTTTCATTTGACACAAATCCTTTTTCTGTGTTGTAAATTGACGATTTTATGTAAAAACTTGATTTTTGGTTATTTTTCTCATTTTTCATTGGAAAAAGACTATGAAATGGTAAGAATGTTGCTGTTTTCCACGGCGTTGGACCAAAGCCTTTTATCGCTTAGAACCGAGCAGAATTCTAAATCTAAAATGGTTCCAGCCTTCAAATGGTACCAAAAACCTGTGGTCTGCGGGGGGGGGGGGGGTTGCAATGAAAAAATGAAAAATAAGGCTCTTTTTCAAATTTCAGCTGATAGCCTATTAGCAGAACTCCCCCCCCCCCCCCCAGGAATCATCGAGCATCAAGAAACCAATGTAATGGCATACTTGATGTGCAATTTCTCAGAGATCATTTAAATTAAACAGTATGTTTATTAATAGTCTGTAAAAGTCACAATCATTGTATTTGAGTGCTCGTACCAAGAGTACATAGGTATTGATTATTTTCACGCTGGCCTGAATACCCTTTTTGGCTCGTAACTAGAGGTCCAGTCAATGTTTAAGTCACCATAGACTTTGTATGTAGAGACCTCTAGTTCCGATTATCGAACTGACTGTGGATACACAGACAACATTGATGGCAACTGGCAGACTGGTGCTTTACATATCATAGCCCCGGGCGAAGCCCGGGGCTAAGAACTAAGTCCATAGGATCTCGCGGGGTTTTTCTGACGCAAAAACCTTTGGGACAAAAGTTTTAAAATACTCACTTACCGCCCTTCCATTGGTATATATGGTCGTTTTCATGAAACGTGCATTTTGAGTAAGACACACCAAAAAAAAATTGTCCCAAAATGTATGTTTTTGATGTTTTAAGCATTAAGTATTCAATACCTATTACGGGAAAAATAATATTGCCAACAACACTTCTTACATTTCTGCACAGTATGTACACAAACATTTTGTACAGCAAAAGAATAGGGTTTATTACGTTATCAAAATTTCAAAGCAACAAAATATGCCAACTGATCACATTATCAGAGAGGTTGCTGGGAACAATTTTTACTTGTACGAAGTTAAAGTTTGAGTAGCTAATTGAACTCAAGAAATATGCTCCAATTTGTTTAGTTTATTACGTTATCCTTGAGTACTGAATTCTGCCTGAAAATTAGATCTTATAATAAACAAATATTAAGATACCTTTACTAATTTATTCTAAAGATACATTTAATTGACACCATATAATTCTATAGCCAAATTATAGTTGATGATGTAAACTAAAACGCATTCAACGTAATAAATGATAACGTAATACACAATAACGTAGTAAACATTTTTGACCATTTTTCACATCTCCCATTGAAAGTTTATATTTTTTGTGGTCGGAAAATAAGTATCTATGCCACTCTTGATCAATATTTAAATAGCTTGTTTGGTTGCTGAGAAATGTGGATAACGTAATACACTTCCCTTAAAAAGGTCGCATTTTTTAAAAAGTTCAACATTTCTTAGACTTTTTAATAGTCATTTTGAGCTGAAGAAAACACTATTTCCATCTGCCGAATTATGTTTACCTTGAAATAAGATGCACAATCAATATCAAAAGCAATTCAGAATTGAGTTGTATATGTTCCTTAGATAATAAATTACCTTTAGAAATAGTTAATCCTCAAAAATTTGTCTAAAAACATTGGAAATCCATCATTTTCCGGAGAAACAACCTTTCTCATACAGAAGTGATTGTAGTCACAATTTTCTTCAAAATTTTTAATTTCTAATTCTTTTAAGTTTTTTTCACATGTCACCGCATTATATAGGATCTCAAGTTTGATAGTGAAAACAGGGATATATTAGTCCCCAGACAGTTTGCAGTGGCAGCGCTCTCTGCAGTCAATAGGGCCCTTGCACGGAAGGTAAATATTATATTGAATGGACTTTTGTTTGCCCTCCAGATCATCCAAGGATGTTTAGAATACATTGCATGCACCTGGTTCACCTGAACATTTCAGCTATTTCTACAGGTGATTCCTTTGTATTCTCTGCATGCTTGGGTTGTTCTGGAGGCAGGTCTGGCCAAGATAACCTATTGACCTGCAAAAAAAAAAAAAAAAAAAATAAACAAGGTTTTCACGGATATTATGTTTGTATTTCAAAAATATAAAAATAAATTGAGAATACAAGGAAAAACATCATTACATAATTTCTACACATGTTTGGCAAGAAGAAACATTGATATTCGGAAGAATTCAAGCTGCTAAGTATTTTTTCGATTTTTTTTATAATTTTGATGTTGTGTTTCGGACATCAATTTTCTCCTGTTTTTCGATGTTTGAAGGCAAATACCTCATTGAAAAGAAAACGGAAAGCATGGCAAACTATATATGTCCAAATACAGCTCAACGGCTCCTATCAAAATATTACCGTTTTGTTCCAATAGAGCATTGCTGAAAAGACTTATTAACCAAAGACACAAAATTTCTGGAAATGCACCGTTTTCATGAAAATCGACCATATTCCGATTCCCTGGGTGTTATTATCACAAATATATAATTATTAGGACAAAAATAAAGCAATACTGAGGTATTATGAAACAGTTTTCTACAAGTTTTCGATGTAAATTGTAATAAGGGCAAATTTTAGTATACTTCAGTGCCTTCAATTTTCTTTCGTTTTGTGCCAGTTATTGATGCCAAACATCCTCATTAAGTACACTGACAAAAACTGCACATCCGTTACAAATAAGAATCAGTGACATTTGGCATGGATTTGTAAGTCAAGGTGAGTAAATGCCAGTTTTAAAAATGCGTGATGGACCCCATAATAGCCATATACTTAATTAGTTCTGCTAAGGATAACTCCACATTGTCTTTAACATGTTGTCATTAACGGATGTGAAGTTATGCAAAACCACATGGAATACCTTTCCCTGTTACCAGCATGAGCAGGCCATTTCAAAGAGCCAACTTTGCAGACTGCAGACGAACAAAATATCAAAAGCAATTCAGAATTGAGTTGTATATGTTCCTTCGATAATAAATTACCTATTGAAATAGTTAATCCTCAAAAATTTGTCTAAAAACATTGGAAATCCATCATTTTCCGGAGAAACAACCTTTCTCATACAGAAGTGATTGTAGTCACAATTTTCTTCAAAACTTTTAATTTCTAATTCTTTTAAGTTTTTTTCACATGTCACCGCATTATATAGGATCTCAAGTTGTGTTTGATAGTGAAAACAGGGATATATTAGTCCCCAGACAGTTTGCAGTGGCAGCGCTCTCTGCAGTCAATAGGGCCCTTGCACGGAAGGTAAATATTATATTGAATGGACTTTTGTTTGCCCTCCAGATCATCCAAGGATGTGAAGAATACATTGCATGCACCTGGTTCACCTGAACATTTCAGCTATTTCTACAGGTGATTCCTTTGTATTCTCTGCATGCTTGGGTTGTTCTGGAGGCAGGTCTGGCCAAGATAACCTATTGACCTGCCGTGCAAGCGCCCTATGTGTCATTCCATGCCATTTCAACAGGCGGTTACAGGCCGTGTTGCCATTTGACACAGATTTTGCTCAAACTTGGTGGATAGGTTCACCCAATGGTAGTTTAGAAGAGGTCAAAATTAAAAATTCAAATTCACCTGCATTGCGGAGTTACGGAAGCTCAAAGTTTGTTGGTTTTTGTAGCCAATTAAAGTGAATAAGAATGTGAAGTGCCAACTTTGAGGCACCATATTGTAAAAAATACATGGATTTAGACCTTCATTTTTGCTGTGTGCATTTACCTTTTGATATAGGAAGGGTTTATGGGAAAATAAATCATACCAATTATCCGGATTTAATATTACGGGGGTCGAAATGGCCCCTCAAGTTGTGTTGCAACCATTTTTGCAATTTTCAAAGGCATGTGGTGTAATAAATTCCCATCCAATTTTCATGAATGCTGTGTAAATGTGGTGTTTGACCACATATACTATTATCAATGTAAAAAAAAAATAAATTCAACCCCCCCCCCCAAAAAAAAAATTTGGGTCCAGCCAGAAACTGGCCTAAAAATGCCTCCATTCAAGGGGTAAAATGTCAGTGTGGCCAAGGTGATACAATTTTCTAATCTTTTGCCTATGACCTTAATGTTTCTTAAGAAGAAAAAAAATTCATGTGTATTTGATGCTTACTTGGAAATTAATTACAATCAAAATGTGCATAATATTACGACATGGGCATGGCCTAAGATTACCATTTCCTTTTGTATGATTGACCATCTTCAGCCACATCCCATATGACCACAATTGTGCTTAATTTTGACACTGTTGGTAACCCACGCTTTAGAAAGGGTGGGTTTCAAAAATTCTAATAAGTGGTAAAAGGTTTGGATACTGGATTTTATTGCTATAAAGAGTGGTTTTGTAAAAAGGGTGGGTCAGAAATAAAAAGGGTGGGTTATGGAAATGCAAATTATTATCTGTGCAATCATGTTTGCCATGATGCATCCCAATTTGAAAATAAAGAGTGTCATAACATCCAACAAGTTAGGTTCCCCTTAAATACAAATGCATTTTTGTGGGCAAAGTGGATTTTAATTGACAAACAAAAAAATGGGAATTATCTTAACTCTGTAAGTTATCTACACATAAGTGGTAAAAATAAACAACGGTGTGACAGCTGTAGAATTTCCAATGAATTATGAAAAAGGGTGGGTTATTACTTTTCAATAGAAATGGTTTTTCATAAAAAGGGTGGGTTTACAAACACCACTGCCAACTATGTTTGATGTGTGCTGTTATGTGACTCCTTTCTGGATTAAAACAAAATTGAAGGCATCTTCTAGATTTTTAAGGGGGGGGGTCAAAATGCCATGTGCATATTTCCTACAGTTTGGTTGATTAGGGTCATTCTCAGTGGCGTAGCTAGGATTTTCATATTGGGGGGGGCCAGTGTCGCATCTCAACCGACAGAAAATGGGTAGGGTCCAGGGGCCCGCCTTAGGGCCCCTGTTGGGGTCCAGGGGCGAAGCCCCGGTGGGGGTCGAGGGGGCAAAGCCCCCTGAAAATTTTGGTATTTATATGCTTTAAATGTCTTCTGAGGGCTAATTTTTGTACGATTTTGTAAAATTTACTTGTCGCACGCTGTCCATTGAACTTTAAACCTATACTTTGCCGACAATCCGGCCTGCAAGTGACATGACCTGATTTTTTCAAGTGAACCGATGGGCTCATCTCAACCGACGAAATCAATTATTGGGGGGCCGCGGCCCCCTCGCCCCCCTCTGGCTACGCCACTGGTCATTCTATGCCAATTCAACAAGGCACACAATGCTAACATATGCCATTGATTTCTTTCAAATTCATTTTGTTGGTACCTGACATCGCCCCAACTTTTTTCAGGTAAGGATGTGCGGCCCCGATTTCTGAACTTGTGGGCTTGCGAACTGATTTGGTCTCTGAAAGTAGGGCTAGGGAACTATAATTTGAGAAATTTTGCAGGCTTGGGAGCTGAAAATTGACTAAATTTTAGCTTCTGGGGCAAAAATTTTCCCAAAGGGGGACCTTATTAGAACTGAAATATGCTTTAAGGGTGATAGAGGATCATAAAGCTAACGGCCAGATTTTCTTTATTTTCAGATATATGTTATTTTAATCGGTGTAAATGAAAAATCTGAAATAAAAAATGTGGGCCACCGACTTAGTTTTTGAGGTATGTTTTCAAAAATCATATTTTTCGGCAAAATTTGTACAGAGCTCTATGGGAAAATGAGAAAAATACTCCATTTTCCTCATAAAAAATAAACTTCTGACGGCCACATTTTTTAATTTTTAAATTATGTTAAAGTCATATGACAGATCTTTAAGGCGCATCAATAAAAAGACCAGGGCTGGAAAAAATGCTAAATTTCCCAGGAACACAATCAAAATTTCCCTCCAAGATTGCAAAATTTCCCTTCAATTCTATGTATTTCTTTATTTACATGACAAAAATTGCCCTCCAAATAGACAAATTTCACAGGAACCAGGTTCCCAGTTCCTGCACTTTTTCCAGGCTTGTCACCGACTTAGTTTTCTAGAAATCTGTCAAAATGTACCAAAAAATACACCTTTTTTCATTTTAGTGCGTCTTGGATAACCGTTGCGGGCGCAGCACTCTTCGCGTACCTACGCACCGAAACTAGCGCCAGGTGTATACGCATCAAAATCCGCTAAACAGCGATTATGATAGAATTATGGTATCGCAGTTTTATAATCTACATAAGTGATTTCTATCATCCTTAGAAATAGAACGCTGTAAGTGGCATAAACGTCAGAATATAACACAATTACCCTTCAAAAGGTTTAGAAAGATGCTGGAAAATATGTCAACTTCATGCATGAAACTCAACAATAACAACTAAACATATAAAAAGAAGAGCTAAGAAGCAACCAAACAAAGTTTGTGCATCTGGATGCAGGCTAAAAATGCCTCCATTCAAGGGGTAAATATGTCCTGTGGCCAATGGTATACAATTTTTTCTAATCTTTTTTGCCTATGACCTTAATGTTTTCTTAAGAAGAAAAAAAATTCATGTGTATTTTATGTTACTTGAATTAATTACAATCAAAATGTGCATAATATTACGACATGGCATGCCTAAGATTACCATTTCCTTTTGTATGATTGACCATTTCACCCCATCCCATATGACCCCAATTGTGCTTATTTTGACACTTGTTGGGTAACCCACGCTTTCGAAAGGGTGGGTTTCAAAATTCTAATAAGTGGTAAAAGGGTTGATACTGGGATTTTATTGCTATAAAAAGAGTGGTTTTGTAAAAAGTGGGGTCAGAATAAAAAGGTTGGGTCTCTGGAAATGCAAATTATTATCTGTGCATCATGTTTTTGCCATGAGCATCATCCCAATTGAAAATAAAGAGTGTCAAACAAAACCAACAAGTTATGTTCCCTTAAAGACAAATGCATTTTTGTGGGCAAAGTGGATGTTTATTGACAAACAAAAAAATGGAATTAGCTTAACTCTGTAAGTTATCTCACACATAAGTGGTAAAAATAAACAACGGTGTGACAGCTGTAGAATTTCCAATGAATTATGAAAAAAGGTTGGTTTATTACTTGCAATATAAAAGGGTTTTTATAAAAAGTGTGGGTTACAAACACCACTGCCAACTATATGTTTGATGTGTCCCAAGTATGCTGTTAATTTGAACTCCTTTCTCTGGATTAAACAAAATTGAAGGCATCTTCTAGATTTTAAGGGGGGGGGGGGTCAAAATGAAAATGCCATGTGCATATTTCCTACTACAGTTTGGTTGGATTATGGTCATTCTCATGTGGTGTAGCTAGGATTTTCATATTGGGTGGGTCAGTGTCGCATCTCAACTGACAGAAATGGGTAGGGTCCAGGGGCCCCCGCCTTAAGGGCCCCTGTTGGGGTCGAGGGGGCGAACCCTGAAAATTTTGGGTTTTATATGCTTTATGTCTTCTGAGGGCGAATTTTTGTACGATTTTGTAAAATTTACTTGTCCAACGCTGTCCTTTGAACTTTAAACACCTATACTTTTGCCGACAATCCCTGCAAGTGCCATGACCTGATTTTTCAAAGAAAAAAAAAAAATGAACCGACGGGCTCATCCTCACTGACGAAATCAATTATTGGGGGGGCCCGGGCCCCCTTCCCCCCCCCTCTGGCTACGCCACGTGGTCATTCTATGCCAATTCAAAAAGGCAACAAATGCTAACATATGCCATTGATTTCTTTCAATTCATTTTGTTGGTAACCTGACATCCGCCCCAACTTTTTTCAGGATATGTCGGCCCGTTCGCCACCCGATTTCATGACTTGTGTGGGCTTGCGACTGATTTTGGTTCTCTGAAGTTGGCTAGGGAACTATAATTTGAGAATTTTTTTCGCAGGTCCTCGGAGCTAAAATTGACTAAATTTTAGCTTCTTCTTCTGGGGCAAATTTCCCAAAGGGGCCTTATAGAACTGAATATCTTTAAGGGTGATAGAGGATCATAAAGCTAACGGGCCCGATTTTCTTTATTTTCAGATATATGTTATTTTAAAAATTCGTGTAAATGAAAAAATCTGAATAAAAAATGTGGGCCACCGACTTAGTTTTTGAGGTATGGTGTTTTAAAAAAAAAGCATATTTTTTTCCGGCAAAATTTGTACAGAGCTTCTATTGGAAAATGAGAAAATAACTACTCCATTTTTTTCCCTCATAAAATAACGTTTTGACGGCCACATTTTTTATTTTTTAAATTTTTTATGTTAAAGTAATGACAATGGGGCTTAAGGCCATCAATAAAAAGGGGGGTCACCGACTTAGTTTTCTAGACATCTGTCAAAAATGTCCCAAAAAATACCAACCCTTTTTTTTCAATTAGTGCGTCCTTGGATAACTGTTGCAGACCAGCAACTCTTTCGCGTAACCTACGCCTCTCACTAGCGCCAGTGTATACGCATCAACTCCGCTAAACAACGCGATTATGATAGAATTATGGTATCGCATTTTTAAATCTACTAAGTGATTTCTCTCCTTAAAAATAGAACGCTATAAGTGGCATAAACGTCATAATATAACACAATTACCCCTCAAAATGTTAGAAAGATGCTGGAAAATATGTCAACTTCATGCTGAAACTCACAATAATGCAGCGTAAGCAATGTATAAAAAGAAGAGCTAAGAAGCAACCAAACAAAGTTTGTGGCATCTGGATGCGGCTAAAACAACAAACATGCTGACACAAGGCAAATACCCGACGTGTGCATTATTTGCGATCCTTCAAATTCACCTTGCGACTCATGAGATTTGGGAAGTTAGTTAATTTTTGGGGTCCTCCTTCGATATTCCGAAGGTTTCAATGTTTCCGAAGATTCGTTTTCCGAACATTGCGTTTTTAGGATTCGCTTTTTTTTTAAATCATTTAAAAGGTTCGTATTCCAAAAAATAGGGTTCGCTATTCCGAATAGTGAAGTAGTTCACTATTTCGATATTTGGGAACGGTTGTATTCCGAATTTGTAAAAGGATCCACTTTTCCGAATATGGTCGCATATAGTTTACGAACGATTCGCTGTTCCAAACTAAACGGTTCGCTATTTCGAAACCAGATAGGCCTCTACCGTGTCTCTATTCCGATTTCCAAAGGGTTCGCTATTCCACTTTTTTTTTTTAACGAAACAATTGATTTGAAGCAGATCATTTATATAAGACCAGTTTTAGTTTCAGAGTTAGTGTTATTTATTTTTTTAGGATTGTTGGTACTTCAGCCAAACATTTGATTGGTGTCATCACCATGCACCAAAAACAGAAAACTTAGTCTGATGTGACAATTTTTGTTTGTTACTCAGTTGCCCTTGGTTTCAAATTGTGGAAATAAAAAAGGTGTTAATATCTCCATAATAAATACTAGTAATGCAATCGTGGCATTTAATTAGTATCATATTATCCATATCCAGTCATGTTTCTTGCGGGGTCCTCTCGATATTCTATGGTTTAATATTCCGAAGGTTCGCTATATTCATCATCCCGCAATCTTGTAGTGAAGAATACTTTTTTAATTGTGAATGAGCTCTTAAAATTCACGACCCTCTTTTTGAAAATGACAATACCTTTCTCCGATTTCTTTCTCCGCAATGTTGCGATTTTATGTTGGGGTAAAAAAGCAGTTTGTTGGTATTAGTTTTATTAACGAAAGCGAATGTTGACGAAATTAACCCCAGCGAAAAGCACCCCGTGGACAAAAAAAAGCACACGCAATCATCAAACACTCACGAGAATGCAAACTGCAACAACGAATGCAAACTACACGAAACCACACAAACGCCCTCGTTAGAAGCATCTCAAGAAAACAATCGACGCACATATAGCGAGTGCGTACGTATTCACGCTAAAACGGATGCGCAACTGCAATAGGTGTTCGTTCTCGAAGGCCCCCTCTATCACCCTTAAATGGGGGTCTTGTGAACTGCTGGGAGAAGGACGCTAAATGGGGGGTCTAAGGGCCGCACTATCAATAACCAGCTCCAGTGTTAGTGAACATTGCAGAGTTATGACTTATTTTGCATTTTTAATGGCAACCACAGGATACAAGGCTCATTCTTTTACTACAAATGTTTTTGTTTTTTTTCCAATTGCTAATGACTTGTAATTAATTCTAGAGGCTCATATTAGCAATATTATACTAGCTGTTACCTACACTGTACCTTCTGGGAAAAAAATTGGCATTCACGGTGTGTGATATTTTTTTTTTTTTGGGGGGGGGGGCTAAAAACCTTCAGAAGTATGTCTAAAGCCATATTTTAACCCTCCAATTTGGAAACAAAAATGTCAGTCATCATCCCCCACTCATTCTAAGGACTCGAAAAAACGAAACAGGCTTTCAACTGGCTTACTTGTCATGCGACGATTTAAATGCACAATTTGGGTCGATCTCATCGCAATAAACTTTGACAAACCCATAAGTCTGCATCGAAAAAGGATGTGAATTTTGGTTTGCAACTCTTCTAAACTGCAAGAAACAGGTAATTTACAATAATTATTTGAAAAAATCAATCAATAACATAACCAGTATATACTGCTTTGGCATCGAATGACGCCTATCACCTTACTATAAGAAATTTGGAAAAAATGTTGGACAGGCATGATTTGTGCATAACCCCCCCCCCCCCTAAAAATCGTGAAAATATTCAATTTTTGCTCCAATTCACAAGGATCCGACAAAGAGCAGGCACAGCTTGGAAAAACATGAAAAATAAGCCTTGTGTTGCATTTATTGAGTTGCTAAATTAGACATTGCCGTAATTTATGCGCATATTATCTTGTAATTGTATTGATTTCCAGGTCAACTCAAATACACATGATTGTATTCTTCTTATGAACATTAAGGTGTTCTCTTTCAATCTGCAAAAGAAAAAATTTTATGCACCGTCCAGTCCACACGAAAATTTGCCCCTTGAATGGAGGCCATTTTTAGGGTTTAGCCATTTTCTGGATGATCCATATGGGGGGTCCTGTCCAATAAGGGGGGGTTGTTTGAATTTGATTTGGTTTCCATTGATCCTAGTATATAGTGGGCCAAACACCGCATTTACACAGCATTCATGAAATTGGATGGAAATATATACAGCACATGCCTGGGAAAATTGCCAAAAATGTAGCAACCAACTTAGGGGGCCATTTTTGACCCCCCAAATTTCTAATTTTGACCTCATCTAAACTTCCATTGGGTGAACTACTCAAAGCAAATTTGATGCAAAATCTGTGACACATTGCAACACGGCCTGTTGAAATGGCATTGAATTACCCCATGCCGTTCAAATGTTTGAATTGCCGCGCCCCCGCCGCCCGCTGCAAGCATGTGCCTAGTCTGTAAAATACGGTGACTGACCTCCAATACCTAAAGGTTGCCGCGTGACTTACCTCAAAAAGCAATTAGACCTCGCCACACAAGGCGGCATTCCCCAGGCGATGGTGCACCTCGGTCATGCAGGTAAACTTTTAAATTTAAATTTCAGGTATATCGCATGATTTTCATCGGCTCTCCGCTTATTTGTAATGTGTTTCTTCTTAATACAACCATGTAAACATTTAAGATTCAGAATCGGCAAAGGTGGAAAAATCATTCGACATCGGGTCAGAACCTTGAGCCTGAAACTGAACTTCGGTGAACTTAGGAAATTAAGCACATGAATAGAATCGCATCGCGCAGGCGTATTGACCCAGCCAAGGTTGATGACATCACTGGCGAAGGGAACCGTCGGTTCCGAGTTTGTCGAAACCCTTACGTCACAATGGGCGCGGTACATTTTATTGTCATTACGGGGATCATAGCGCTAATTAATTCGCATTTTCGATCTCTGTACACAGTACACGGGTTTATGTACTGTGCAGTCACTGCAGGATGGAATCTTTTGCGTTGGAACGTGTCAACTTATCTCACGCTAGAAATGGCATATTTGCAAGAACCAGGTAACAGATTGACGTCATTTAAAGCTTTATGCTAATTCTGTAGTGGGGTGCTTTCATCATGAATCTACTTTCAGTAGGAACGCCAACGACGCATATAGCCGTTAAAAGGGTCATTTTTAAAGGTCCATGCGCGCTCCGCTACTACCTCGTCCCCAAAGCCCCAGATTTTCCCGGGAGTGGGTCACATTTTGGTATCAGAATGAAGCTTTATTTTTACCCTGTGAAATCTTAGTGCCAAAGGATGTTTTGTTTGGACGTATGAGCGATAATGTGCCTATTTTGGTCGACCAATATTAATTTTACACAGTAGCTCTATGGGGCTTACAAAATCCCGTTTAAGAAGCTCTCGTATCAAACGGATTTGAAATATCGCCGCAATTTGGGTTTTGGAGTGTAGGTCGATCTATCAAGATGAAAACGTCATATATCCTTAAATCGGCGCCATCCCCCTTTAAGGGTTGAACTTTGGTGAGCTGCATGAGTACTTTCGTGGGTACAGGACGATATTTTTTTTGCGCGTTTTTCCACTACATTTTTATTAATTATTAAAACTTGGAGAGTACCAATTATTCCCACAGACTGTAGAATAGTCCTTAAATATGATGGCTCTGGTTTTTTAACATATACCAAAAGTGTCAACCAAGGGGGTGAGAATTAAAGTGCACTGTAGTGACTTTTCTTTACATTTTCAACTGGAACTAAACCATAATTTTAATAAAATTAATGAGTTGAGCTTTAATCTTACTTTAGGTGATTATGTGTTACAACTATGGAATGTAGAGCAAAACCTCCCTTTTCTTTCTGTGAATCACCTTTCATGACAAGACAACATTCAAGCTCCCATTGCTTTACATAATTAATGAACCAAGTAACATAGGGTGGAAATGTCAAACACCAAGGCTTATTTATGCCAAATTTCATATTCCCTGTGGTACAGAAATTTTTTTACAGCCAAGGAATCAAATCCTCATTATTTCATTTTTTGACATCAACAGGTTTGTCTAAAAATTATAAAAGAGGCCTTACTCCTGGTATTACTTCATGTGTGCATACAACCAACTGAAGGTAATGTTATTGCAACCAAACAATTTTGAAAAACTCCTCTAAAATGTAAAAATTCTGATTGATCCTTTCCTGTGTGTTGCGGACGTTACGTCATGTCAACAATGCCTTTAGTTGTACTCTCTTTCCAGGCATTTGTTAATTATAACCTGTCAATGGTTTAGCAATAACTTTTATGCAAACTAACATTTTACATACCAGAAGGTATATTACAATGCCGATGTATAAATAATATTTGATGATAAAGGTTCTAATTTCAATTTCCCTGTCCATATGTATTTATCACTACTGGCATTCTCCTTTCAGAAGAATAAAATGTAATCATTTTCTTTTCAAAAGTTACTTTATTATAGTTACCATGCTACAAACTATAGCAAATAACACACTAAAATCTTAACTTCTCTACATCTCAAATTACATAAATATTCTATAATACTGTGTGCGGACGTTCACTTTTGTTGCCTTACAACTAACTGAATTTGGTGACCTGTTCTGAGAACCGATCAAACTTTTGCAGACATTCCTTTTGTGTCTAATACTTCTTATTAGTTTGAACATTTTAAATCTGAATGTAAAATTAATATTGGTACTCTTTCAGGACTCAAAATCAAGGTTAAATACCAGATTTGGGGTAATTTAACAAACAGGGCACTCAATTGATGCTAAATTGGGATAGTTAATCCACTTGTTGAAGAGTCAATTATCTGGAGCAAGCAGTTAATGTACTAAAATAGCGAAATCATATGAATCGTGTAATATATTTCCTTTCTTAAATTAATTTGGAAACACACAATTACAATAATATCATCAATAAACCTTTTGAGCTAATTTTTTTGCTTAAAATCTCCAAACAATCAAGGGATTTCACTGTTTTTTTTTCACTACAATTGTATGCGAGAATGGTTTGACCCTCAAAACTTTATTTAACATAAAGAGTTTGTTGATCAATTAAAATTTATTTTTTTCCTTCACCTATCCTAGCAATTCGCAACATAGCACTACAGCATGGGAATATTAAGTGTTGACAAGGTGTACGTCCACAACATACTATACACATGTTAATTTATGTTTTGTGTATTTTAATAATTCTTTGTATTTTGTCTTGTGGTTCTTTTTTCATAGCTTTTTAATTTTTTACCAAAAAAATTATGAAACCAATACACAGTCCCATTCTAAAAGTCCTAAGCAACTGATACAATCATGTCACCTGTCAACATCAAATGTAACGTCCGCAACAAAAGCAGTGATCAGTGCCCTGTGATAAGTTTACTTTGCATATAAAGAAATGAAAAAAGAATTTACCATATAAAAGTAATGACAAATCTTACACAACAAATGTCAATTACAATTAAAATCATAGTAAAATGCAGTCACATTTTTTCACTTAAATCATTACGAGGGCTGTATTTCAGTGGTAAATTATTAAATTAGATTAATTAAATCATAAATACAACAGTTGCCAATTCTGTTGTAAACTACTTAAGAAATGCCTTCAAATAGCTTATTTTCCGTCAACATTCACACCAACCAAGTAAGTCCCGCAAGCAACATTTTGCTAACTAACATTAAATAGTAAAAAAGACAGTAAAACTTAGTTTTTTAAAATTCATTCTTATTACTCAACCATCGGTAAAATGTTACAAATAACAAACATCTTCTTGATTCTCCATTTTATAAGAAAAACCTGATGCTGTGTTGCGACGTTATACTAGCGAGCGGTTGGCGACGTACACGTGTTACGGAAAATGTAAATGGCATCATACAGGGTACAATGTAGGAGGGGATCTATTGCCGGTTCATGTGGGAAGTGGTGGGTTGTTTAAGGCCTTTTATTTTAAAATATACCAATTAAATTTCAAGGTCAGTAGTTGTCACCTAGGTAATAGAATGTAATGTTGCGGACGTTACAATTCCCGTCAACAATTTCTTTTTGTAAACAAATATTTTTGTTTTTAAATATTGTGTTTTTTCTCTTTTTCCATTTTGTTTCAAATATTGGTTTGTATATAGAGGAATCTATTTTACAAGCCCAAGTAATTAATATAACCTTGCTCTAATTTAAGGTAATGGTCAACTAAATTTAGTGTTAAATTGTTGACGGAAATGTAACGTCCGCAACGTCATTTTTAATTGACCGGCTCTTTATAAAGGAAACGTATGGTTGTCCATTATATTTTGGGAAGTTCTAACATTGGTAACAGATTGATATGATGAAATATGAAGATACCTGTTATTCTTTGTTGCAATGGCAAACCATACAATTGGTCGGTTTGGTTGGTTTACAAAATTCCGTCAACATTAAGCTGTTTAGCTGTCCAGCTCACACAAGGAGGAATCACCAAATTTTGTTAAGCTAAGGGAAGCTTAAGCTAGGTCGATATTAATATACATCACAAAATAATTCTGCTTGCTGATACAACCAGTTTTGGGTGGGGCCCTCAAGTGTCATTCAGCTTTTTGGTATCTGTTAAAAAAAACATAGCCGTATATTTTGTTTTATAAATATCCAAATTTTTAAAAAAATCGGCTTTCTAACAGAGTCGATATGCTGTCGAATTCAGCAGAATTTTTCCAATGTTTTACATTTTTCAAGTACCCTGCGATTGCATATTAAAATCAAAATGAAAGACCATTTTTTACATGATGATAAAATTATTGGTATTTTCATCTTCTGATAGATTTATCGATGTAAACTCCTGCACTTGTTATAAAATTAAGTTTGAAAACAACTCTGCAAAATGATATTTGGAACAGAGATAGATCACCTATAGATCACTCGTTATACCTATCGAGTTGATCTATCGCTTCCTACACATAGCACCTTGTTAGTTTTTCAGGGTTGCAATCGCGCATTCAAGTAATACGGAATTCGGGTTCAGTCCGGACAAGGGGCAATACTTCTTTCTTTTTCAACCCCTCTGTGCGCAGGCAGCTCCATCCGGGACATATTAAATATTCTGAAAGGTTATACTCTTGCTACTATCAATTTATTATTTTTCCTGATCTCATTTGGGTGGGGCTTGAGGAGTAGGTGGATTGGCGTGGGTCCTTTCCTTTCCAAAGCGGTTACGCCACTGTATGACATTCATGTAACATCTGCACGAAATAATCAATATTGACCATGTATAGAGTTGAAATGGGTTGGTATAGGCCTTAATTGATTTCTTTCAAGATTTCTTTCAAATCAAGTCTATACACCAAGGATCACCAATTTAACCCATCAACCACCGTAGCCTCATTCAGGTCTCATTACTTTTTTCCTTATCTTTTAGAGTGCATTTCTTTCTGTAAAACATACAGTTTCCCCAATCAAATTACTAACCACTTAACCCATCTTATTTTCCTTCTTCTGAAAGTTTTCCAAGAGACACAAATTAAAAAGCTCTTCTTCTACCGTCTACTACCGTCACAAACATTTCTCCACGAGGTTCGTAAGCTACTTGCGTCATGCTTGCGTGTCATTGTCACACATGCCAACACCTTTCAGCTCGAAAACAACAACATGCGAATGGTCGTCTTAGCATGCCATAATTCAAACGATTTTTTTCAACAAACTAATGTGCATCAAGATCTACTCTGTAGCATTTTTCCGTTGATGGTAAAATTTTTCATGGGCCTAAATATGCTCTTTTTTGTCTTCCGACTCTGCTGACTTTCGCCCATTTGGTAAGTATTTTCGGATGTGTTTAGCTTTAATTTTCTTGCACGAAATGCAAATATTTCTACCAATTTCTACTGGAAATCAAAGTTTAGTAACTTTATTTTATTTATGCGTGGTAAGTTACATAATTGAACCGAAAATTTAAATATCCATTTCGTAATTTAAATTTTTCTTAGAGTACTCTACTCGCAATATGACAGTAATTTAGTGACGTCATATCGGGGGTCCCGTCCTGTAAAAATTACCATGAATACTTGCCAAATGGCGTTCCTACTGCTTTCTATTTATTCTACAAACTCAATTTTTTTTTAACACTCACAATATATCGTACATTTCGAGTGATTTTGAGACGACAAAGTTTAGTAGGTACAGGGGAAAGTATTCCTGTGTTTTGGCTAACTGCCACACCCGCTAATGACAAAAATGTTAAAGACAATAATGTGGATTTAATGGTCATTCCTAGTGGGTCATGTTGCCGCTCAGCGTCACGGCAATCAGCTTGGTGTACGCGGCCGCTTGCTGATTGAGCTTTATAGTCAACGGCGCTATCACCTTGAACTCCGTCATCGAGCTGCAGCCGCTCTAAAGTTAACCAAGTCAACTCAATGCGATTTCGCTTTGGGGAAAAGCGGTAGCACCAAGCGACGGGGAGATCTATTTATCAATTGAGTCTTTTTGCCGCTTGGGTCACTCTACGATTCTGACATGATTACGTAGTGACGTAAATTTCTTCAACATCATCGAGCGGCAAGCGGTAAGCGGCATGACACTATGTAATGAACCTTTATGCTCAGCAGAACTATATACATTGTACTTAATGCTCTGACTCGTACTACCTAACAACGACCACGAACAACGTCCGGAAACCCTGAGACGGTAGCTAGTCAGGATATCACGGTTCCTAACGCTACTGGGAATTTTGTGAGAACATTTTCTACAATTTTAGAAAGTTAAATTTTGTACAAGTTGTATTTAATCAATTAAACCATACTATCAGCAGTGACAGCGAGTTGTTTCTCTTGCTTATGTGCCTTTTCAAACTGTAATTTTGTGTTTTTGAGGAAAAAGAGTGATTCTCTCCCCGGTGGGGAAATTTTTGTCACCGTACTAGTTCAGAATTCTGCAACATTTTATTTTTCGCTGGCATTTTTGAGCCTTTAAATGCATTTTCCTATTCTTGATTTTGTTTCATTGAGTATGTTTCCAAAAAGTACAATGCCATTAACCCTTAAGTGACCATGGGGGGGGGCTCCTAATGGGACCCCAAATTTTTGTTGCGCTGGCTGCTTACGCGTGGATTTTTTAATCTAAATTTTTTTTGTAATTGTCTGACTTTTAAAATGCGCGTCTTGTCATACCAAAAATATAAATCGGCCAAGCCGATTACCCTTATATAGGCTTAAACATCGCCGATATTTAGCGATTTCCCCTCACCAATTTTCTATATTTTTTTCAGCGATCTTTTAAGTCGTGCGTCGGCGTGCGCCATCCTTTTTTTTTGCAAAACAAATCCCAATTACCACTGAAACCACCACTAGCGCAATGTGTGCTAAGGACGGGTGAATCCCGTATAACGTAGCCGAACTCACTCGAACACGGCCGATCAAATCGCGAAATATCGCTACCCCTTTGGAACTCCCTTTTTTTTTTACTTATGTACCGTAAGTCGCACATGTGACTCCCGAATGACTCGTGAGCCGAGCCGCCTTTCGGCAATAATCGGAAGTCAGAATAATGTCAAAATGCGCCTGAAGAACAGAGTGGGAATATCAACAACGTAGTTCAGGGTACGGCCGCGGAACTTATTTTTCAGCTCAAATTCTTACATATTTGTATGACTTACAAATTTAAAGATTTCAAAACGTTTAACTCATTTCATATCATTTTAAGACAATATGGTTGGAATAAAAGCTTATTTTGCTGGCGGTCATGCGATTTTCAGGGTGCTGAATTTGTTCTACACTACAAGGCCGCATGCGGTATATATACACTTGCGGTTACTCGCGTCGGGTACCATGCCAAACTGAACATGATAACTCCTAGTGAACGTAAAATCTTTAGTTAGAGACTTTTTTTTTGCGACACCACTTGTCCGACGTAGTATCTTGAAATTTGGACGATTGGTCGCAATAAAAATCCCACTCGCCACATACCCCGGAATGTGCTGAAAACAAACCAATTTCATCGTGGACGTTGCAAACGTTACGGTACACAATCTATGGAAAATGACATGTGTTTGGTCAAACAACACCCGTTAAAAATACAGGATTCCTAAACTGCAAGTTTTGTTTTAAATATATGTAATGGGTCTTCTAGAGTAGTATATCAACATCAAAATAAAAGTTTTATCAAAAAGTTTGATGTAAGTGCAAGGACTTCATTTGAATTTTCAGTCGTTTTTGCCCATTTTTTCGTGTTTTTGAAAAGCCATGTTTTTGCCCCTCTTTGCAGCCCTAATACAAGTTTCATTTTTTATATTGCGATTTGGGGTTGTCTATCATGACCCTTTTCCCCATGTGTATACATTTCGTTGCAAAAATTCCCTCGGGAAAGTGGTTTTATCCCTTATGTGGGGTCCCATGGAACCCCCCCCCCTTGGGCACCAATGGGAGTGAAAACCCCTTGGGTCCCTCTAGTGTAAGTTTAGGATGATCAGATCCCAAACTTGATTTTTTCGATTTTTTTCTTTTCTTTTCCAAATCAATTCGCCACAGATGTGGTCCGATCTACGTTTCAATGATCGTATCGGGCCGATACGTATTTGCGGAACCGATCGGGCCCGAACGCGATCCCGAGTACCGATATATTTTTGAATGACAATGTGTAAGGAATTTTCCATATTATAATACAACAACTATACATGTAAGATGTCCTCTTGTTGTACTTGCTATCCAGGGGGGTGGGACGTATTTCGAATAGTAACGGGGGGGCGAGAACGACCGGGCATACACCACACACATCCATCCTGACCTTTTGCGCATGCGTTGTGCGGCCCCGATGAATGTTTTGAATCGTGCAGCCCCATGAGCATACAGTCTGTTTGAAACGTCACACAACAATGGTAATATTAAATTACTTACATTAAAAAAGTTTAAATAAAACACAAATTACTTTACTAGCCAAGTTCCCACAAATAATGTTCAGAGCAAGGGCGGCACGTATTTAACATCAATAATAATTACACAAACACTAGCAAGATGCATGACAGTCATCCGTTTTAGCGAACTAACACGGCGACGTATCATGGCATGCTAAGAAAGGCAACACACTGTTCCTTACTGGGGTCTTTGTACACACACACAACGCACGCCCCTGCCACGCATTGCAACTCAATGACAATGATTGTGTAGTGTGGCGAATGAAATTTCACACTGAGGCCTTAAAAACCACACATTCAATTACATCCTACTAAAATTACATTGCGCGTGTTCTCCTACAACACGCAAATAACATGGGATTTGGTAGCGGATGATAGTGAGCAACCTCGGGCTAGCCTCTGTCAATGCTTCCACACACCACCCCAACACCATCAGTCATTCCGCCGCGGTCAGCTATATTTACTATCTTTTAGGAGGCCAAGTATCGAGAATTCTTGCAAGTTTTTCTTGATCGCAGATTTAAACATTGCTTTGGGACTCTGGCCGGGAATGGGTGAACCTTTGAATCGAATCTCTACATTCCATGCCCACTAAACAACTGTGGCCTGACCTCTGATCCCAAAATAGCCGTGTTGTCAAATTGGGAAATTACCGTCTCTGATACAGCTGAAATAACAACGATACTTATTGCTCGACTTTGTTGATATTTCGCTGTGTTGTAAACGATAGTAGAAGGAGAGTAGGCAACGGCGAAATTTTAACTTGCTTTGTCAGGAGCTTGTCAGTTAGAGGGATTTTGGGAAACGCGCGAATTCAAAATACAGGGTTTTTACTAAAATCTATTGGTGCTCACCTGGTGAGCGCAGATAAATCCTCCTTAAATTACTTCTTCTTTCTCTTTGCCAATTTTCAGCACTTGGCGATATCTGGTTTAAAATAAAATGGTCACCCCAAAAAAAACGAACTTTTAGCGGATATTTCCTATAAATTTTCTACGCCCCAAATAACCGTCCCTTCCCCAACTTTAGTGCATATAAACTTTGGTTGTCCTGCCCCCCTGTTCATTCAGACATATATTTCATGACAAAAGCATATACCCATGATAAAGTTCGCCATTCAATAATCACTATATACAGTGCACTAAGAAAATTGAATTTTAGGACAATACGTTGGGGGATGTTTTCTCGTTAGATAACTGAATGGTGTACACGAGGTTTTTGAATTCCAGAATGTTTATAGTACGGTGCTTACGCCACGGCATACCCGGTCATTGGAATCGTCGTAGAAGGGTAGAGTTTTCCGATCACCGATACCGATCCGATCCACTGATCTCGTTACCGATACCATCGGATCGGTACAAATCCCTAGCCACACCGTCTATGGGCCTTGAGCAAAAATTTAAGATTCTTGCCACATACGAATTGCTGCACGTTAACGAATAAACCGCATGTTAAAGGTGCCAAATTTAAGTGGTGGCAGACATACGAATTCCTCCCTTCCACTTCACCTGCATTTTCTATTCCATTGAGGCTGCCCGAACATAAGCATGGTGCTGATAGGGTGGGTGGCATGGCACATACTAAATTCTTTCCCAAAACTGGTTTCCGGAAAGAATTTCGTATTGTGCCACCACCATAATAGACCATTTGCACATCCCCCCCCCGACATGCATCTCATTCGGTGCCCATTTCGATCCAGGAAACTTTTATCCACCCATCCTCACGGTGGTCGCTAAACATACATCCGGTTAGAAGCGTAACGAAAATACCAAAAACTTACCCTATATTTGACGTTGCACAATCTTTTGTGTAATCGTCCCGTCGGTTTGACAAGTAGGGCACAGTACGAACGAAAATATCACTTTGGTCGTGAATTTTCACACCAGTGCCTCAATTGTTTTTTGTTCCATAGATAATTCTTTCTACTTTTTTGTAAGTAGGAGGCGAGCTGTCAAGCTTCAGAAAGTGCTTTATTTTTCGAGTAACCCTCCCCCTCGGTACAACAAAACCAACCCTTTTATTCAGCCCATTATATAGGATTTAATGCAACTGATGGTGTGGTCAAAAACAATGGTGGCATGGTGTTTTTTTTTGGGTTTTTTGGCTTTTTGGCCAAAAAAAAAAAAAACCTATTTTGGGGCTAAAAAAATCAAGAAACAACATGATTTTTTTAAATTTTAAATCCAAAAAGCACAAAATTTCTGATACATAAACCTTTTTGTTTTAGATCAACATTTTAAACAATGTCATAAAAAGGCCAGAGAATATGTTGCTGCATCAAATTCAGTAAAAAACGAAGTAGTTATGTTTGGGGTAGAAAGGTACATTTTTTGCTAAAAATCAACAAAAATAGTAATTTTTTCTTCCTTAAAAAAAAATGGACAAAAAACAACCACAATTGTATGTAGTACCATCATGATTTTTATAGATTATATGCTCTGTTATGCCTAGTGAATCAAAAATTTGTGCAATGGTTGTTGCAGATGAACTTGACCCGTAAATCAATGAATCATAGATTTTTTGTTGTTTTAATAAAGCAAATCTAATATACTTCCAAATGTTAAAAATGAAGAAAACGAATCAAAAATAAGCCAGATATGACTAATTTTTGTAAGCACCCCTCTTTTTCCTCCATTTTTTCCAATGGGATTTATACATTAACTAGAATGCGTTAATGTACGATATACGGGGGCATAGCATTATGCAAGTAATATGACCCATGCTATTTTTTTTATTTATAATAAACAGCCATGATCTCCTTCTTTGATCCTTCAACAAGAATTTAATGTTTCACACAAAATCCTCATCCCAATTAATCTTGATGTGTAATGAAAAGGGTTTTCACACTACTACTTAAATCCAGGTATATATCAAGCTATAAGGCACTAAACTCTTTGCATAGTCCTAAACAATGGGAAGATCTTTTTTTCTTGCTCGCACAGGTGAATTGGTGTTGGATTCGTCATATCAGTTGGCACATTGGTATAAATAATGCATTGATTAAATCGTCATTGGACATAATCAAAAATATACTGCATTAGTTGACAAGGCATATGATGTTGAATATTGTATAATACATAGCACAAAACAAGTTTAATGTGTGTAAATCCCTTAGGAATTGTGAAAAAAAGGGGGTGTTTACAAAATTGGTCATAATCTGGCTATTTTTTAATCGATTGCTTTCATTTTTCAACATTTTGGGAAGTAGTTAATGTGTTTGCTAACAACAACAACAAATCTATTATCATAATGATTGGCATTAAGTCAAGATCCTATTTATCCTGCACAATTTTTTTTTTGATTCACGTGTATTGGTGTGCAGTGTCCAGACAGAAGTTGGCAGCTATATTTTAATACTAACAATTGGCTAGAATGTGTTTTGCCATAAAAATGCATTTTGGTGACATTGAGAAAATGATAACAAATTCAAAAAAATAATCTTTTCGCAAATAACTGAAAGTTAAACACTTAATTGTTACTTTTTTTGGTAACTTATGATTTGTAATTGATTCACAAAATAGAGTCTTGCTCCAAATTTGGTGAAATGGAAATTTAGTTGGGAGTCCAATGTTTGGCCTAAAAACAAAATAATGAAAAAAATGCAATTTTTTTGCAAAACGTTATATTTTGATAAAGAGGGGGAGAAAGAAACCCCCCTCCCGTACTTTTTCTCACACACCCTTCCGGGCCAATGATTATTTTTTCTGGCACCGCTACAAATTTACATGCAGGTTTTCACTTATACCTCCAGCCAATTTTTGAAGTTCCCTAATTAGTACCCAGGGGCCCCGTTCCCCAAACTTGTATAAAAAATGCAAATTTTCTTAGTAATCAAAATAATGAAATTTGTTTAAAATGGCTTCGAAAATCAAAATGCCTTACCGCATTTGTGTGTGTTTTTTTAAGGTGTTCAACAGATTTGTAACGTGTTCTTGTTTTTTGAACTGTCAGAAAAAAAGTTTCCAAGATGCATAACAATAATTGTCCGTATGGCTTTTTTTCGACTACAAAATATCGCAAAGCTCTTAGTCCTTCTGTTGGAAGCTGAGACAAACACCGGTACTTTTTTTCCGTAGAAGTTTTTCAAGACTTTTTCCTGTTGGCAGAATTGTAACAGGTCCATCACACCTTTTTTTGGTAAATTCCCATGACCCATTTTGTGCGTTCTATGTATTGGCTGTGTCGGTGATTTGGTGGCTGCTGCACACTTGTCATCCTTGCTATGAATGGCCGCTGTCCTTCATGTTCGATTTTCGGTTTTTCCATATTTATTATTGTAAAGGCACAATATAGATGTGAGGCATGCAAGATAAATGGTTAATATTGCACCACAATTGAAATGACTTATTAATTTTAACAAATTGCATATCACTTAATTAGCTTTAATTTCTCTCCGTTGTACTCAAAATAAGTGGTACCCCAGTTTTATTTCAGGTAGGGGTAAGATGAAACATGGTAAGAAGGCATTCACATAAATGTAAGCGGGGACAATAAAAAGAAAATTGAGGGAATTGTCTGAGGACACATGAAAGATGAAGAAGGCAAAGGAGACAGACAGGGGGTCTGTCACCCCTAACAGAGATAACACACCAATGCTAAAAGAATTCCAATATCATTATTAATTTAGAACGAAGATCTTCATAAAGGTGCTTGGGGGCACATTAAATGAAATTCATCTTCGACCTCATGTAAAGAGCAAGATTTACATACTCTCTAAATTTCTTAGATTAACCTCTATTAGAGTTATTATTTCAGTCTATTTTTTATTACAAATTTTAATGTCTAATCTTGAATTTGTCCTTAATGCAATCCAATAGATTTAATTTTTAATCTAAGAATTTAGAAAGTAACCTTTGCGCTTTTCTCATATCATTAGTGAATGGACAGCTTCTAACTTGTAAAAGGTGATTTGCAATCATGGCCCGGAACGTGGCGTAACCAGACCTTGCAAATGGGGGGGCAGAAGGGGTGCCAAGGCATTTTTTTTGAGGGGGCTAATTTGGTTCCTTCTCCATAGACACTGTACAAAAGGTCAGTTCATTTGGGGGGGCTGGGCGGGGGGGGCAAGGGTTCCTTTGGGGGCTTGCGCCCCCCCATGTCCCCCCCCGCTGTTACGCCACTGTGCCCGAAATGAGATGATGTATTAATCCAAACAAATTCATCTTTGAAAGGACAATATGACAAAACAAATACGAAAATATGATAAGGCTTAACCCTTAAAAGAGATCAAAAAGGGGAGAACCCCAGATTTTGCTGAACGGAGCGAGAATAATGTTAGGGTTTTTGCCCCGACAAAAAATAATATTTGTTTTTTCTTGTCCCCCAAAGGTTCAATTTCGCATACAAACTTTGCAAAAATCGCACAAGATTTTTTTTAGATAACGTAAAATCCACAAAATTATGTGAAACCCCCCCCCCCCCATCTTCTGGCATACAAGTACAGTACTGCAAGAAACAACATAACACTGACAGGTAGCTATAACACTTTCTACTTCCACATATTTTAATTCAAGTTGTAAATTTTATATTCCTGTTACAGTCCAGTGGTTATTGCCATTAAAGTAAATGTGAGTTTGTCAACCTTCTTCTTTTTATCCAAGTGGATGTCTAGTCGGTGGTAAAGTGGGAAAATGCCAAAAATGACCAAATTAAAAAAAAAGTACTTTGCCATTATTTTTCAAAAGCATACAAATTTTGTAAAATCGCACAAGATTTTTTAAAGGATAACGTTAAACAACACCAATTATTCCATAAAATCACACAAGATTCTGCTAAATCACAAAATTCAATCAAAATTTGTAAACTCGCCAATGATGTTCTTAAATTGCCACAAATTATTTTAAATAGCAAAGATTATTGTATAGTAGGATTTTTTATTCTGTCAGTTCATTAAAAGTTTTTGGGGTGTGTCGACGATTCCATTCGTTGAGAGTTGCCTAACTTAACCCATCAATACAATAGAAATTTCGATGTGACGATACCAGATCAGCTTAAGGCCATAATGAAAAAGTGACCCTTTTCTCACGACAAAATGCAAAACAAATGAACATGAATAAAATTCAACACCAAACCTTGAAACAACTCTGAAGCCTCAACCGAAAAGAAAATGATAGAATAACTAAAACCCGCCAAAGGTTCTCTACGTCCACATAAGGAATATTATAAATCTGATACGTTTAATTTATTCGCCTTCTTCCAGAAATAATGCATGACATCCTGGTCAATAACTTGTCTAACTACTAACGAGTTTTGAACACTCATAACGAACTACAATATTTATGTGGCCTAATCATCCTCAACCGTAAGAGGTTCACCGGCCTAGATATTCATGACACTTTATCCGTTCTTTGTATTGACTCCAAACCAAAGGAATCGATAGCGTGTCTCAGACTGTACGACATCTATTCAATTGATTCTGGTTAAGCCCTTATATATTTGATATAAAAAGGTTCCTGTTAAATGGGTTACGTATCAATTCAGTTGAAACAAGTTGAGCATTTACGGCTTTTAGTTTTAATCTCAACGCATCCCCGCCCAAATAATTCTTACCATCGACATATGCGTTTATGACAGGAAAAAAAATAGACCGATATCACACAACAAAGGTTCTGTTAAATCCCACACAATTCTGTTAAATTGCACAGGTTTCCAATAAAATAGCAACAAATTATATCCAATCGCATAAGAATTTGTAAAATTGCACAGGATTCCTTAAATCACATATAGGGCTTGATGAGTCTTAAATGATAAAAAAAATCTTGGAGGAATTGGAGAATGAATGAAAATTTCACAAACTTCAATTAATGTTTTGTTATTAATTAAAATTTAAACAAAGAATCACGGTTGAATACAATGATTTTTACGATTTTCATAGAACTGATGGCGATTTACCAATTTTCCCCCCCAGTGACATGGGGACTTTTTTAAAGGGGGCAGAATTTTTGGTACAATATAACGAATTTGGTATCACATGAAGCTTTAAAAGTGCTGCTTTATTTAATGAACCAGTTTACAATGATCTCCCCATACATTTTTTTATTAATTAGACATCATAACACCCCACCCAGACATACGCTGAAAAAACGTTTCCAAAAAAGTAACAACACGCGGCAACATCCCGGGTGACGTCAACCTGTTTAGTCGTTGTTGCCACAAGGGTACCAAAAGCATGTACAACACGCGATGCAGAAGCACACACATCTAGAAGTTTACAAGCATTTTAACGTTATGAAAAAGAAATCCATATATTTTTATTGAGGGGTCAAATTAATTTGATCGGTATCATCTAATAAGTCATATTCATTGTTATTTGTGCGAGATTAGAACTTTAATATGACTTTTATAAGCGAGCAATCGTGAATTAATCACACATCAAGTGCGAATCAAAAATCACGGCATCCTGTAAATTTTTCCGGTAATCAATTTGGACCAAATAATAAGCAGATTTACGTAAGTTTAAGCCTTTATGTCTCATTTTGAACATTTAAATATGTCTCATTTTCTCAGACTTTTTTTTCACTTAGAGGATATTGTTTGTACACTACATACACAAGGTTTTTTTACTTATAGTTAGCGCTTTATTAATTACAAAGCGAAATGGATTTTTCTACTCCTCACCCACCCCCTCAAAATACGACTGCAGCTTACGCGTTTACCCTCTGACTGTCATATTCACGCCCTGCCGTATTGCCTCTGTCACAACGAATACACCGTGCGTATGCTTACCACCCCTTCTTACCGTGCATAACTCGAGTTTTTTCTCGTCCGAAGGGGTGTTAAATTACAATTCCAAGCTTTTCAGACCAAATCATATATTACAAGAATCTTGGCCATGAAATGATTGCAGAAATCATTCTTGAAATGAAAGTATTAGCACCTCACTGACACATTTATATCGGTAAATCCCCACTCTTGGTCCATAAGCAGCGTGTCAGTGCACGCCACGTCGTGTGTGGTTCATGTTATCAGCCCATGTCAGCGCTTCTACGAGTTACAATTCCCGGACAATTCCTCCAAGCTTTTTCAGACCAATCATTATTAACCCGAATCTTGGCCATGAACTGATGTGCAGAAATATTCCCTTGAAATGAAAGTATTAGCACCTCACTGGAACTGACAATTAAATACCAATATGAGTTCTGTCGACTTGCCATCCAGGCTGGCACATTCTACAGCTAAACCCCTTGGCATCCCTCACGAATTACGCGAACTCAGTCTCAGATTGCCAAATTCTACAACTAAAATTCTCGCGCTATTTTGTCTAAATTGCTCTGATTTTTGTTACTAAATAATTTAACAAAGATTTCTTAATTAACCAATTCAAAACCAATTCAACGTTCTTCTCGGGTCACGGCAAAACTGTCATGGTTATTTTCCTTTTCCTTTGGCATACTCTGTTTCTTCTTGCTGGAGGCTCAACATATATCATGAGCTTCGGTCCCCAGCATTCGGCGTGCCAGCCCCTGTACCTCGCGTTCTCCTTCCCCAAATTCTACCCCCACGTCTTCATCAGAACTCTACTCTGAGCTTCCACACTACAAAAACACTTCAAACACGCCCATCTGCCATCTCCATTTCAAATTCCATTTCCATTATTTGTAAAATGTACGAAAAAGACACCCTGTACAGATTTAAATACCACGGTAGTAAAGTCATCTTCTGCATCCTATCATCACCGTATTGCAAGTTCTGCAGTGCTGGCAACCGGAAGTTCCCTGGAGTAACAGTATGACGTCACACATCAGGCCTTTCCCCAATGTATGAAGATCTCCGCCCGTTTTCTGAAGTGCTTCATTATGACCAATTTATATGGCTCAATTAAAAAATGTTGAAGTGCTGATCAAGTTAAATTTTTGTCTATTTTGTTCTATATACATGATAAGAATGTAAAATAAATAAATAAACTGGTTCTAAAAGATGTCCTGCCCCCTTTAAGCTGTTAAGGTATGACATATATGACATAGTCTCTAAATAGGACATGTTACACCGATCTCAAAAATCATAATTTCTGCCAGAAATGCATGTTTTTAGACTAAATTGGCCCAATTTGTCATGTTAACATCATACCTAAACTGAATGCCAATGGTCTTTAAGGATTTTCAGCTAGATTTATAGCATAAAACATGGAAGTTTTTATGTGTAGCTAAAGTTTAACTATTATTCTGGTTTTAGAACCTATTTAGGGAGAATGTATATTTTCCCACACTCAATATTACAAAACACATGATCGTCGGAGTGTCGTAGAGAAATAGATAATGTCTTATATCAATCAAGGCAGTTTTGGCTAAAACGATTAAAGTAATCCAACCCGAAAGAGTAAACATATTTTAAATTTGAAGGAATAGCTTATGAAAGTGAAGAATAAGTCTGTAGCATATTCTAAGCTAAACTTTGATAAAAGGAAGAAAACAACATTGTCCAAGATATGAATCTATCTCCATCTTTACGTGTTGTAGAAGTGTCTTGTGTTCCTTGTAAGGTTGCTTTTGGTCCTATAACTTATAGGGTATATGTAACTAAACTTGTTTACGAACAGTGCTAAAATCTGATTTTTGACGATTTTTTTTTATTTTCATTGAGCAAATCATATTGCTCTCTGTTAGCTTGTTCCCCATCTAATTTGGGGCCGCTTTCGCTGCCAGTTCTCAAAGTGCCCTGGTACTTTAAAAAAAATAGGGACGCTTCCCAAATAGGGTCGTCCGATTATGACCCTAAGTAAACCCCTGAATGACCTTTGACATCCTCATGTGTTACAAAACCTACGTAAGACCGCTTGTCTCAATTACAAGCAAACCAAGTATCCAAAGGTTACTAAATGTTTGACAAACACGGAAGGCCACGCAGACACATGAATTAATGCCGACAAAAGGTCCTTTCCGATTGCATTGGCGACCTAAATGATAAAAACTGTAAGTTAATCTGTCTTTACTCGCTCAAACTACTATTAATATAAAACTGTGGTATTTAATACTGAGAACTCCTATAAAGATACAGTATGTAACAAAATAGGTAAAAATTAAATTTTTGAATACTTTTGTCCATTTTTAAACTAAATTACATTTTTTAATCAAATACCTTTGCTTTTATCTTTCCTGACTTGCTTTTGTAAAACATGAATCAAAATCTACAGAGAAAAGTTCATTACCACATCCAATTTTAGTGCTTTAGAGCCATGTGTATTTTTCCTTTTTTCAATTTTAAACCAAACAGGGATTTCTTTGCACTTTTGGACATAAACACACCTGCTAAAGTTTTATACGGCTCTCCCGACAATATATAGATAAATTTAATATAGATCTATAAAACAATGATGCTACTATACGTAAAAGGGTCAGAGCAAAAAATACCGTTTGTGCGGGACGGAATTTGATAGCACTTTTTCAGTTTGCATCTCCTAGTTGGTTTTTTAATGGATCCTAATTAATGTTCTGGTGAGAACAAGAAGTTATAGCACTACATATACAAACAACAAAAGAAGCAAAGATGTAGAGTGTTTCCATGGCATGCAAGTTTCATGATTGGTGGGACGGAACGATAGCTACACATAATTGTTAACACCAAAAACGTTTGTATAATTTTTATCAAAGTACAGGATTGAATCAATTTACACTTGGGGATATATATCCAACTATCCGACTATTAACATGCAAGAATGAAAATATAGACTCCCACAATTTCACCTAGCATTGTTTAAAAAAATTGATCAATGTGGCGGGACGGAAATGTGGTGGGACGGAATTTTGTCCGCATTACTATTGGTTATTGTATAAGTGTCAAAACTTGGATAAAAATTGTCCGTCTTGAAACTTTTTAATGAACTATTTTACGTACCTTTAAGGTTCATTATTTTACCCAAGTACAAGGTATTATTACATTTTGAAAAATCTGTTACCATGGTACCCCATAGAATTGAATTTTGAAAATTTCTTTAAGTTGACAGGGGCTACAAATTACAAAGGGTTGAAACTGGAAAATAGTTTAATATGTGGTCATCTAATATCCTACTCTGCTATTTATGGGTTATTATACAGTATATAGGTTACACAAAGCATTATAACCAAACCAATAAGTCTCTACAAACCATGTCAGAAGCGTTGGTTTTAGACTTAAGGCTAATGAATGAAATTGTTATTTTCCCGTCCCCTTGTTTTCGACGAGCACATGTGGACAACTTTCATTATTCATTATTTTGGAAATTTCATTATTCTCAAAACTTGCAATTCTTGTTCTTATGGGTCATATTGCCATTATAATGTCACAAAACATGAATCGAACTCATAATAGTATCAGTAATGACAAAATGAAAATCCAAATCTTGTGCATTTTTGTTACAAGTTTATGTATCATAATACCCGACTGAAAGCAATGTATTTAAGGACAAAATCAGATATTTTGCTATCCGTACAGACACTTACTGAATACAACGTGTAATTAAATGGAATTCCTATTTTGAACACTGCTGTTTTCTTCCTTTTTTGTAAATTTTTCAGGAAAAATTTACTTATGGAATTCTACAGACTATCCTTCACTTTTAATTCCACTCCATTCTGATGGCAATCCATTCTGCAATTCGCTTGTGTTCCAGGGTTTTTTCGGTTTAGAGCAGAGGATTTTAATCAATGTAACATATTTTTGAATGTATTTTTCCGTTTTATGAAATTAAATTTGAAAATATTGTAGATTTGGTCATAAAAATATTTTTAAAATATTGCAAGTTGAAACTTGCATATAACCCCTGTTCTTATGAAACTCTAGTTCGTGATGAAAATCTGTGCAGTCTGCAAGAGTCAGGAGCAGGGAGGAAATACACCATTGTGAGTGATTTGACCTTGGATGACTCCAGATGAACCGTGAATTACCTTTAAAAAATGCACAACCGGTTTTCATTCCCATATCCGAAGCATGTGTAGTGAACTGACATTGGATGACCTGCATGACCTTGAATGACCTTTAAAAAATTCGCAGTTTTTGCTGATGTTGACCACACCACCAAGTTTTCAGTGCATACATTGGTTTACCTACAAGCGATTTAAAACCTATTTTGGACCTGCATTTGACCTTTGACCCACAACACATGACCCACTTCTGATCCCAGCCACAGCCTTACTTTGAGATACATATTGGCAAATAAGATGGAGCCCACACATTGCTTAGTAGCGAAGGAATTTTGATATCGTAAGTAACAATTTCAAACATACGCATTTAAAGCATAATTAATTAGCTCATTAACACACCTAATTTGTATACTGTATGCCCAAAATGTATCAGGTCAAGAACTCTTCAACCAACTTCCTGCCACAAGTTAATACATACGCCTTATGGAAATGAAGATTTTTCGGCATTGTTTACTAATAAAAGTTGGGATCTGACTTTATTACCCACAAAAGCAGTCGTAAATGGCATTTTCAAGACCACTTTAAAAATGCTTAAATTGCCCGTTTTTTCACAAAAATAGTGCATAAAAGATTTTGAATATGACCTAACACTAGCAATTTTAGAGCAAATTGGGCATTTTTATTGGGAAAAAATCCCTGATTGTGGCTTTAATAGGCTCAATATAATGCGACTTTGATTAAAAGTCGGGAGAAAAGTGACGTTGGCACTATCATTTTAACTCTGTTTCACATGATAAATGTGATAAAACTTGTCAATGAGTGCTTGATGCTTGTAAATGTTTCTTGGTCAAATACTGTGCGATTAAGAGCTAAAACCACAATAATGAAAATTTTTCACATAATTAAACTTTCTAGCGGTAAGAAAATGGGTACGCGGTCGTGGGCGACGGGAAACTACATTGCATTTTCATTAGCCTAATATGCCCCAATCTTGGAGTGCTACCTCCACATATTACAAAGTAATTGTTTTAAGTCCTACATGCAATTAATTCTCTTTAAATCAAGCCAAATACAAGCACTTGATTTGATCAAGTTCACTTTAACACTGTTAAATTCCGTTTTTCAATCACCAATATAATTTTTTTTCCAGGCATGATATCCTTTAACCCTTGTCCCACCGAAGATGGGGGGGGGTGGGTTACACCCCCCTTCATGTTTCCCCCTGGTTACTAAAACCCCCTTTTTTGGTGCCAAATTTATTTAATATAATTGTCAATTGACATGTTCCGCTCCTTTAATCCAAAAACAAAATCCACCAGGGTAACAGGTAGGATACAGGGTGATCCCAAAGTGATTGCACCACCCCCCCCCCCCCTTCGGTAGAGAAGTACCAACATGCACCTAGCGAACACAGGAATATCACACCTGATTTAGGTACCAATAGACTAGCTATGGTCTCCTCTTTCCATGATCCAAAGTATTACCAACATGATTAGCATACGTCACAATGACGTCATAAGTTCGCAATGTCAGCAAACTGTCAATTTCCATAGACTCACATATCTAGGAGAAAATTCATTTTTTCGCCAAAAGGTTAGAATTCAGATTTTCATCCAGTTTTTGACCATTTGATAGGTAATAATTAGTTATATATAATGAAGACATTTTTAGTGCTATAATTTTTAGTGTTTGAGCTCGCTAAAAACTCTGATAACCCCAGGGGGGTCAAAATTCAGGCCCTCCATGTGTTATTCTGTCCCACCACAATGCTTCCTTCCCCCCACAAATCAGGACTCAAAACAATAAAAACCACACACAATCAAATATAATTTATTAAAACCATGATTTCTTTGGTTTTAGAAATATTAGTTGCCTAATATTTGATGGGTCTGGACATGTTTTGCTGAATTTTATTTTTTGTTCGTGAACTTTAAAAAACCCTCACAAAATTGGTGGGACGTAATTAGTTTATATTTTTAGTATTTTTTAATTTCTAGAAACACAATGTCACATATTTTTGGTATCAAAATTATCTTACTAAGTGTCCTCCTAATATCAAAACATATTGTGTGTTTTTTACCTCTTATTATTATTTAATAATATCACTTTTTTCAATTTCCGTCCCACCCATCAAAGGGCGCCATTTTTCCATCTCATTGTTTATATCTTCGGCACGACAGCTATTTTTGACTCGAAAAAGTTTTGATCCATGAACTTTGAATTATACTCTACTCAAACCAGGACAATATTCAACTCATCAAGCAATTTGCAATTTCACCTTTGATGATGCTATTTTTGGCTCTAACCCAAAAATGTGGTGCTTTGTCTATTTTCTTAGAGAAATCTACATTTTCCTTAATTTTTAGCCAAAAACAAGCCTTTTCCACAAACAAACACCCCAATTAATACACTTTTACCAAAAAGTAGCAATCTTGACTATTCCTGCAATCTATAAAATAAAGATCTATGATTAACAAAATTCCACCACGTCAGATCCTAGTGTTTTTTTTGGCTTTAAAAATAAAATCGTGATTTTCTAATTTTTAGCCCAAAACTAGAGTTTTGGCCAAAACACCCCTTGCCACCAAATTTTTTTACCACAACCAGCATTTTCGTAATTTCTACATTATTATCCTGTCGAAAAAGTGGTTGTATTTTGTTGTACCGGGGGGAGGGGTTCCCGACCATTTTGCAGTCCTGACCGCTCCACTAAAGAATACCGTCACGTGAAAAGGTACTTGTATTGTAATTATGACGTTCGGCGACGCGAACGAACACCAAATTTTTTTGTAAACCTGACCTCGGGTACAAGTGTTTCCGGAATGGCAATTAGCTCGTTCACCGTAGAGTTTCACGTCGTCCGTACCTACCTCCTACACCGCTACGTGCCTTTCTCTATTTGAAAACGGGATGGGTGCGCAGCCGATCCGATGCGGAATAAGCAATCCAAATCAGTATAATACAGCACTTAGTGAAAATATTTACCTTTGATTTATAGTCCTAAATTAGGTTTTTAGAGGATAACGCACGTTGTTTTCCTTGACTATTTCCATTCATGGTGATTTTGATGATTTGAATGGGTATTTTCTTACCGTTAAAAATCCCAATTTTAAACATAAGCAGTCGCACCACTAGATCAGTGAGTCTGCCCCTGATTGTTCCCGGTTTATTTCTTTAGAATAGGCACGAGCACGCTATTTTCGCTGATTACCAATCAATTACGAACATACACCGGAGTCATTGAAGTGGGCGACGACTGTGTTTAGCTTCAGTTTCGATCACTTCGTGCCCTTTTAGGGCCAACATTCAACTGATGTAAGCATGAGCTGTGCACCGTTGTATTTTTTGAATCGAGCTAGTAGGGGATGCTAAGACATCAGAGTTTTCATATAATGCACGGATTTCGTGTGATAGAGGACCGTAACTAGTATACAAAATTCTTGACTTTGTGGCACATAGGATCCCGTTTTTTTTTACTATACTTCCTCTCAGGCTTTGTAGGAGATGGTAGGGGCTATCGTAGCAGAAAAGCCAGAGCAACCTCGGGCTAGATGGAAGGCGGCACCGAATGAGAGGCATTTCGGGGATCGTGTGCAAATGGTCTATTAGAAATGATGAATTCGGCGGCAGCATCAACGGACATAATAACTGAATTGTTACATGCATGATGATCGAGTCGACATCGTTGTTCCATCGGTGTAGTCTAGATTTTACGTTTTTCTGGTTGCGTCTTTGCGTCCTAATCGAATAACGCTAATTTTACTGCATAGAGCCTATTGTGGCAAAATATTGACGTAAAGCAAACCCACAGACGGAACAACGTCCACCAGGCGAGTGCCATTTCATCGTGGCGTATTTCGTAGTGTGTTGCAAACCCTATTTTCGTAGGAGCACCACAGTACAAAATGGTATGTGCTATGCTGGGGGTGGATGATGAACTTTCAGTCCAGGCTACAGGCCACACTATCTTAGAAATAAAGGTTTCACATAAAACCCTACTTTGTCCTGTATTTTTCCCCCCCTAAGCAATTCTAAGGTTCTAAAAGAACCTTCAAAAATTATAGGAATGAAACTTCCAAATTTAAATAGGCCCATTGGAAAGTTCTTTTTGTATGTTTTCACATTGAAAGGTTAAGGAATATGAAAGGCAGTGATAACGTTTGCGTTCCAAAAAATAATTATTTTAATTTCATGGCCATCCATTGCATTTAAGGAGCCTAAAGTTCAAGTTTCTACAAATAACCCTGTTCTTGGCTAGGGAACATCTTTTGGCTCTATTAACCCCCATGAAGATTAGTTAGGGTTCTTTTAGAACCAAAAAGTTCTGTAGCCAAAAGGAAAATTGTTCTTATTAGAGGTGAGTGAGGAGTATTAAAGTTAACGACAACTCAACACCCAAATTGTGTTTATCGGGGTGTAATTAAAGGCTTGACCAAGAGATTTCCTGAGGAGGGCGCCCTCAAGGGTAAAAAAACGTTGTTTTTTGCATGTACATAATGCTGCTCCATATACTAATCACTGGTGAAATTGATTACGCTTAAATCGACATTCCGTAATATAGAAAATCGCAACGTTGTTATTAAATTTTTGTTATACACAGTATCATAGGGACGTAAGACTAACATAAATGTTTAACTGCATCAACGAAAAACCGATTAATCTCAAATTCGGGAATTGTATTAGTTTATAGTTGACTATTTTTCATTATTACACAAAAAAACATATTTTCGAAATCTCTGAGTCAGACTTTAAGATTAAACACATCAAAACCTTTAACAACATAGGGCCCTATCAACCACAATAAAGTTAGTCACAACATTTGTAAAAAGGCAACAATATTTAAACAAATCAGATCCTTCAGGCAATTTATTACCTGAAGGGGCCTAATATCTTGAAATAATGTTTTCAAATCTGGGACGCTATAATATTTTCTACGAATAAGCGCATAATAAACGCACTCAAGTAATAACATGTTGCACAGAAAGAGCACCATCACAAGGAAACACCGAGGATGGCTCACCTCGAAGCAAATAACTAGGGGTCATATAAGTATAATGACCACAAATTTTTTACAAACTTTTTCCGCGCTAATACAATCTTGTCCCTTCGAAGTCACGGGGGGACCACTACATACAGTCCCGTGGTGTCATCCTCACGCAGACTTTTCAGATATGACACTAATGCGGATATCTTTCCTTCGTTCAGACTACCCTGATCCGGAATATTAAACCTAAAGCGGCACTGGCACATTTTTACAAAAGCTGAAATTTCTTATATTTGCTCGCAAATGGATAGTCTATAGGGCATGGAAGAATAGAGAGATATGTACACATAAAATACGAATAATCAAAAAACAGAGGGATCATTAATTAAGAGGCTAAAGACAACATTTTTGGCACGATTTCCATATTTGCAGCCCACCAAATAAATTGACTCTTTCCCTGCATGGCAATCCGCGCTGAAAATTAACAAATCCGCGTTACGCACCAAATGAACCCGGAGAGTATTTACAAAGATTATTTTAAGAAAATTCTAAAACATGAGAATTGACCAACATTGAATAAATTATAATGTCATTTTCTGTTCATTTCTCGGTAGCATGGAAAAAAAGATATGAATGACGTGTTGTAGTTTTGAATCATTTATGTAGGGGCAAAGACCATAGCGTCGCAATAGCGCAAAACTGGTGGTTATGGTGTTGTTTTGAGAAGTACCATTTTTTCCTTAATAACGACTCAGCTCCGCTTTTCATTAACATTAAGTGCTAAGGTGTTTTCACTCACGTTGGCTGCCTAGGGGGGGGGGGTCCATGGAACCCCCCCTAAGGAAACCACTTCCCGAGGGAATTTCAAATGAAATCATACCACCTTTGGAGGGGGCATAAGACAAGGCAAAGGTGCAATATGAACGATGAGGTTCCGATTTGTCGTCTGGAAATTAGGGGCCAATCATTGTTTTCCGAAATGCGTCCAAAATCGCTCAAAAAGTAACATGAGGGTTTCCGGAACCGCTTCCACAGCATCCACATTGCAAAATCATTTTGTGGTTATATCTGCTCGTAGAAGGACCAATTACATATATTTAACAAAAAAACATTACCATTTTGTACATTCTTGTTATTTTTGGTGGGGAAGTCAAATTTGCATAGGTTTGTATAGCAATGGCGCGAGTGTCGACTCGAGGATGGAATCGCTTCTTTTAAGCACATCAAAGGGTTAGGATTCTTTTTTCGATTATGTAATTAATTTTGTTTCATGCTATGACATAAATAAGCAGAAAAATATTCTGGCACCCGGGTTTGCTCAGTTTATTTTTTAAAATACACTCCCGTGGTGCTAAGGGGGGGGGGGTTCCTAGGGAATCACAAGCCCTAATTATCTCATTAAGGGCGAGAATTTTTAGAAATTTTTTTTATGGAAAGACAAGCGCATCGAGTAAGTACACAAATTACAAAAAAATTAGAGTTCGAAAATATGTGCACGGCGAGAAACTCGCCCCCGAACCCGAAAAACAAAATCTTGGGTACTATGGAACCCCCCCCCCCCCCCTTAGGCCACTTAAAGCTTTAAATTCCGATTGCTGTCCGTTTTATGCTATAAAGGTAGAAAAAAGAGTGTAGGATCCAGTCAAGCACAAAAGGAATCGTCATTTCTCAAAGATATATAGGCCTGCTGCCCTGCACTGAATCTGGTCTCTGTGATTCCTTAAACGCGAGTTAGGCGCGGAAAAGTTTTGCAAATATCATGAGGATACAGAGGAGTTTTTTTCTACCTAAGAAGGTCATTGTCGCCGCCTTTTATATTTTTCGGTAGGAGGGGCCGGAACCGACATCATTTGCTACCCTAAACCTGCAGACTTGTTAGTAACCGTACCCATCCCGTGCCCATACCCGGGTACAAAATTGCGTACCCGTACCAGACCCATAGTCTCGTGACCCATACCCGTACCCGTTACCCCAATAACTTTTCACATGCTGGCCCGGACCCGTACCCATGGGTCTCGGACCCTACTAGTACCCGTACCCATGTGGTCTTGGACCCGGACCCGTACCCGGACCCATGGTCTCGGAACCCACCCATACCCATGGTCTTGCCGACACCAGTACCCCACGGTTTCGGACCCGTACCGATACCCATGGACTCAGACCCGTATCCGTCCGGTATCCGTCCCATACCCAAGGTCTTGGAACCATACCAGTTTCCATGTTGTTGTTGCCAGACTCTCTACCTGTACCCGATGATGGTTAAAATTTAACAAACAAAAAAACTAACTGGCCGGTATTCTTGTTTTTTAATGGGATATTAATGGAGTTTAATTTTGTTTTACTTCTGATGAATTGTACAGGGGCAACAAGGGATTTTACACCTCGGGTGTCCCGAAAAAAATATTTTGCACTGCAACATGATGAATGTAAGCCCCCATCTGGAAGGACAAGCCGAGAATTAGTTCTTTGGTTACAAAAAAAATGAAATTTCAAATGTTGTGCTTTGAAGAAAATAGAAATGTTTTATATTCACATAATATAAGTAACTCTAATTACCTTTGGTTTTCACTTTTTCACTTGATACTACATTTCGTAGTTACAAATACACAAAATCAAAATATGTATCTCTTGCCGCACCTTTATTAAACTCCAAACTATCTTCAGTGTATCTACAGTTTTGTCACATAATTATACAGATACACCGTGGATATTATAGTATGCCCACTATGCAGTACTATGCACCACGTCTGCATTAGTGTTTTCACAAGTAATTTGCACGGTTCGAGCCATAACTCTCCCCAATATTGAATGAACTTCACCATAGGGGACACTTACATGTACTGCAACAATAATTGGATAGTGACAATCTGAAGACTGATTCTTCCTTTCTGCCACCCCTTTTTCAGTTGCTAAAATTACTTTAAGGATTCCACCAGACTTACCCCTTATTCTTATAGCTATTCCTGCAATTCAAATCAATATTGACTCTTCAGGTGGATCACTGATGTGTCTTTTAAGTTTTGGAACTCTTTGCACTTTATATGTACCAGGTATAATCTCAAGGTCTGTACCCGTACCCAAGGACTCCGTCCAAATACCCCCCATGTGACACTGTACCCGTACCCTTGGGTTTGTCGTAAGTGGGACCCGTACCCCCTGGGCTTAGGAACCCGTTACCCATACCAATGACTTTGTCACAAGTTGGACCGGCGCTACCAATACCAGTACCCGTGGTCTGGGACCGGCACCCGTTACCTCGTAACCACGGTCTAGGACCCCGTACCCTACCAATACCCATGCGTCTCGACCCGTACCCATACCCGTACCCATGATCCGTACCCACACTACAAATCTGTGAACGCTGACTATGAGTGCGAAAATGATACCCTTTTTGGTAATTTTGCTGGTTTGGTTGACCTTTTAGCGGTCCTGCGGTCCGGCGCGGTTTTGTTGAAAAACCTACCCTTTCCCGCGCTTTTTTCTGATCGCGGATGAAAACAGGTTTAGGTAGAGTGCCACCCCCACGGGGTTCGAAGTTTAGTCCAATCAACACTGTAAACTGCCAGCAGCTCCAAAGGTTTGTTGAAAAGCATGCATTTGTATTATTAGGAAATGAAATCCCACACATTGCCACCTATTTCGGATTGTTGTAGCCATTAATGAAGCAGTAATAGAGCAGGAGCAGATATCATATGGACCTTATTTAGGGAGTTCGTTCATGCACGGTTTGACACCTTAATAGTAGTATGGACCCTCTACATCAATGCAAGGGTAGTTGTGGTGTCAAATTGTGGTTGTGTCACTTTCAAGTTCAAGTTCAAGTTCAAGGTTATTCATCATACACAACAACAAAATAATAGCATTGTAGTCAATAAATTATCAATAAAGTGAATAAAGGCCCACCACAAAACGACAGCGAGTGTGAAGCGTGGTGCTTAAACATAAAAAAACAATAACAAAAAAACCAATAAAACATAAGAAGGATTGAATACTTGATTTGAAGAACAACATTATTTATCGGAGTATGGTTGTTGAATGAAATGACTATAAGATACCCAACGGACGATTGTGTAAACAAGATTGACAAATATATATATGAAAATAGGAGATGAGCCATGTGTAGTTTTTACCATCAAATCGCTTGAAATAAACCTTGTGGCAAAACACATGATATCAACAAATTACGACTGCCCAAAAAAACCCATTTCAACAGGAAAAGATACATCACAGTCAAACCCTGACTGTTCCACTTCACTCGGGCTTCGCCTTCGTGAAATAGAAAGACAAAATTTGACCCCATGATATACCTCTCACTCTCACACTCCTGGGCCCCTTTTCAATAGGGGCCAAATTTAAGTTTTGCACAGGGGTAAAAACTTGTAAATTACTCCAATCATGGTGAAGTATGGCATATTGTCCGCTCTAGTAAAAGGATTAAAAATGCTATAGTTTGTAACATCTATGACCGTTGGTTTTAGAGGGATTAGGTAAAAATAGCTAAACGTGCAAAAAAGGTCAAACTCAATTTGGTACAGGGTCAAATAAAGTCACTTTGATTATATTTTAAATGCTTGCAAATTATTGGCCTGAGGAATGAGGACTCCCAAAAAAGTATAGGTTTTGATTATGTAAATGTTACTTACGAGATAAAGGTCAAAAAGAAGGTCAATGCCAATTGGATTATGTTGACCCATGAACTATTTTGTCACCATTAGATGATAAAACTATGCTTTGCAGATGCTACAAACTATCCTTATTTTACACAGTTTAAGCTAGAGAACAATTTGTTCATTTTTTGCCAAGATGGAGCAGCAATTCTGATTGACCCCTGTACAAATGGAAAATTGACCTTTTTGCACTTTAGCCATTTTTACCAATAACTCTAAAACCAATGGGCCATAGATGTTACAAACTATACTTTTTGAATCCTTATGACTAGAGGCGACAAATATATGCATACATTTCACACCGATTGGAGTAATTTAAAGTTTGAACCCCTGTTGTAAACTCAAACTGACCCCTTTGAAAAGTGACACCACAATTTGACACAAAATAACATTTGAATTGAGTAGTGATGTTGTAGAGGGTCCATACTAACTACCAAAGCTGTCAAAGATGAGATGTAGTGAGGACATGAACGATGCTGTTGACCCAAGTCCTGCTCCCGCTCTATAAAATCTATAAGGGGATCTAAATTTGTTATTTTCATATTAAGGGCTTCTTCGCCAATACATAAACTTTCATTTGCCCTTGAATACCATGTGATCGGAATCCAAGCTAAAACAACGGATTTCTTGAAGTGAGACAATTGACGGATACCTCCAACAGCTCAGCAATAGGGATGACGACACTCTACCTTTG
>JAMKCH010078188.1:0-10169 GCA_023653785.1 Ophioderma brevispina | reverse complement strand
TTTGCACAAAAATCTATCATATAATACTAAAAAGTACTTGTTCCAAGATCAATTAAGCATTAAAGCAAATTGGTAGTTTTGATTGGTGGTTTCCTTCCTGGTATTTCCTTCAGAAAAAAAATTCCAAGGGGCTGATTTTGTTGATAAAAAGATCCAAAATTTACAGAAAATATGATGTGAAAGCCAACTTTTTGGTGATGAGATATTCAGAAAGTCCAAAAAGCACCATTTTTAGGGGATTACTTCCACTTTCAAAAAAAGGTCCACTTTTTCAAAGACCTGCATCCCCTTTAAAATCATGTGTATGGCCCAGTCTGTGTCTATGGCTTTGTATCACTCAATCTATGGAACAATTACATATGTATCATGTAATTCTACACTCCATTTCTGCTGTACATGCACTGCATAGGTGTACAGTGTGAAATACTTTACACATCGTAACCTCTGACCTTAGAAGGGTACATGTGTAGATCAAGAATGAAATAGCTTAGATATTGCTTCTTATTAAAGGCATTTTATATTTACAAAGAAAGATGTACATTTTAAAGGATACTCAGATCTTGAGTAGAGAATCCCCTTGCATTTCAAAAATGACTATTGCATGCACATGTATTGCTTTATCCCTCTTTAAAATATTGGAACTGGTTAAACCAGATATTGGGTCTGTAATGGCTAATGTAATATTTATTCAGAGTCAAACTTTTGTTATTATTAGGAGCTACTAGGACTCTTTTATGTACTATGACAAGCCACTGCATGGACTCAATTCTTCCTTGAGGTAATTTGTGACTTGCATGGTTTGGCAGCAACATGAAGAGAAATGTGACATAACTTGATTCACTTGTTTATCATTCCATTCATGTTGTTGATTGGCTTGATTGGATACTCAAGCGGGCCATATCATGTTGTGTCCTGTAATGAGCCAATCAGACTATCATATGTGGTGTAGTTCTGAGGGGCTTAATGTTGCTGCCTGATGCTGTTAATTATTAGGTTCATTAGAAAAACATTTACAAATGTTACATGTTTTTCATGCAATGGAAAGAATATTTTATCTCAATGAAATAATTGAAATATTCTACCATTTTAATGACTGAGCATTCCTTAATTGTACAATAATGGACATACATTGGCTTTTGTGTAAGTAAAGTTTCATTATAGATCAGTTAAAGGTGCAACAAGAGATTTCACATAACAGGTGTTCCTAAAAATGTGAAAATTCTTATTTTTGCACTGATGTAAAGCTTTCTATCAATAATATCCACTTCTGAAAGGATAAAGCTGAGAATTATTTCTTTTAATATTATTCTCGGGTTGTATCATTTACTTGATCCTCGCGTGCATTGAATTGAGTTTCGCTTCGTCATAGATTCTGCTAGAATCATGCATTTATATAAGGTCCTCCCATTCTATAATATAAAATTATTTCTTTTGCACAAATCTAGTGAAATTTCTAATTTCTGATAGGAGCAAATAGGAAATTCAGCCTATGTTTTTATATATTGAAATAAGTATATAAAATCAACCTTGCTTTTCACTTATAAGACATTTCTGTAGCCAAATAAACGGTAAGAGGTCTATTTTTTGTAATCTTTATGAAACCACTACATATAGCTGAATATAATTATGGATGCCTCGAAATCTCTTGTTGCACCTTTAACATAGTTAACGTCTTGGAAAAATCTTGATATTTTAGGATTGCACCACATTTGAGAGAGACTAAATAAAATAAAAATATAACTTTGAGAACAGATCTGGTAATTTTGACATGGTTATAGTTGTTAAAGGTAGGTGACCCAATCATGGTCCAAGTTTTTGCATGTTTTTTTCATTCACATGCAAGCACATCACAAAAAAACATCCCGATTACCAATTTTTAGATAAATCTTTCCAGCTGTTTGGATAGTATACAAGCATTAATATGTACCAAATTGGCTCATAGGACTGTGTGTGAGCTAGAGTGGCCGACCATATTTGGGGATATTTTTGTTCATAACATGACATAGAAGGAGCATTTCCTGGAACTTAAATTTCACTGGGGTAAAGAGAAAAATGTGAACTTTCTTCTGATATCAAAATCTCAGTTTTGATTGGATGAGGTTGTCAATCACGTCACCCACCTTTGCTATAACAATTGCAGTGAAATGAGTGCATAAAACTACAGGTGGTTCTGAGATGTTATGTGAAAGCACAAATATGACTGTATGACTGTTTATTTCAAACATCTATCAGTGTAACATGCCTTACAATTGGTTTAACTGACAAGGATTTTTAAACCTTTGTGAATAGGGTTTGTATGTAATAACATTTGTGTACTCAAATGGTGCATTACTCGCATGAGCACAAAGTTTTCTATAATATTAATGTAGCTTATCTAATGTTGTTTTAGTGTCATTGTATAGCATTGCACTGCTTTAAAGGCAGCTTACATTTTCTTATTGGCAAAATTGCAAGCAAAATGTGGCCTTTTGTTGGCAGTCTGTCCATGTGTTAATTGCTTTTCAGCAATTTGGATAATTGTTATGTTTAGTCATTCTGTAAATAAGTACCATAGTTTTTCTGCCTATTATCCATGGCTTGTCAGAGTTTCAAAGCCCCCCCCAAAAAAAAAAAATAAGTGGTATGGCTTATCTGACAGTGTGGCTTATCTGATAACAATTGAAACATAAAAGAAAAGATCCAGGATTGACAGTTCATGTCATCCAAAAAATATGGACTAACTTGTCAAGTGCTGTGACGTACCACTTCACGTACAAACTCATTATCATGTAACAAAAATATTATGGAGGTGTGGCTTCTATGCCATGCAGCTAATATGCAAGAACTATGGTAACATCAACAGCACCGTGGCTGGGTAAAAGTCTATATGGTTGCTATTTAATAATGTATCGTCAGTCATTTGAAATCAACTAACTGTCTTACGATAGATAAGGTTCTGTGACTTGGAACACTCTTGCAGATAGATGATTTCATCACTGTTACCAATAAATACATGTATATTCAGAGGTGGAAACTTGGAATTAAAATTATAATAAATTATGCAAATTAAAAGTACATCAAAGTTTTGAATTTTCAAAGAACATAATTATGCTGGACCCTTATGGATCATCGGTATCATGTTTGGAGAAAAACAAAACAAAAACAAAACAATACCATAACACAAAGAACAGAAAAATGGAGCACAAACAGATAAATGAAATCTGCTCTGCGGTACAGGGTTATTGGAAAACCAAAGCCCAAATGTACAGAAATCGCTCCAAATGAAAAGTCCAGTCACTAAATTTGAATATTTAAGAAAATAACTATGTTTGTACATGAAAGAAAAGAAAATATGTCTTTACCAGACTGGCTCCAACTGAAAAAAGAGTGTCCTGAGTCGCCTGGGCTATCACAGCCATTATGTTGATGGAGTAATAGCACCCTCCTACGGCAGAGCTTAGGCAACGCAGCAGGTAGGGATGTGATGAATCTCCCGTGGATGTATTGTTTTGTTGTTTCTCTTCAAACACGCTACCAATGACCCATATGGGTCCAGCATTCAAATAATATAACAATTGTACAGCAAGGTGTGACAAAAAATATTTTTGAGGATTTATATGATCAGTGGTCTACTGCAAATTTTACTGGCCCAGGAAATTGAAAGATATTGGCCTGTTAAGGTTCAAAACCTCTGCCTGACATACTTATATTTGTCAACATGGTCTATTTTGGGGCTCAAGTGGCCGAAAATGGTCCAAAACTGAGTGGCCCTTTCTGGAAATTTCAACATGTGGCTTTTCAGTAGGTACAACAACTTCTGCAAAGTAGTCAAAATTGAATGTTTTGGACAGGGGACTTAGTTTGAATCCAAATAAAACTGAAAAATAATGCATTGCTAAAGGCATATTTTCATATGCAGCATGTATAGAAAAACACAGGTTGTTTTCACCAAGTCTGTATTATCAACTTGCTCAAACTGCTGATCTGTAGATAATATACTACAGACTACAAAAAATAATGCCAATCATACAGATTTTAAAAGGTTATTTTTTTTCTCAAGGAACTTGAATTATACTCTATCCACATGTTAACCTATAGAAATGGTGCAGTATGTGAACAGAATAGACCAGTGATGGCCCAGTACATATTTTGCAGTAGATGATTTAGTGATGTGGTATGTGTGTTCCACAGACATACTTCAATACGGAACCACAAACGCATTGTAACATCATCCAGGTGGCTGAATTCATTTTCCCAGTGAAATGTGCAGGTCCCCACATGGTTTTTATGCACAAAATTCTGTGGGGGTCACATTTTGTTTGGGTAGGTGTGTGCAGCTGGAAGATGCCCTGAAAATTACCAAAAATGAAACAAATTTGCTACTCATATACCAAAATTTGTTAAGCCACTGTTATTTATTCCACGGACAGTCTCTACACACACCCCGTCTCATGCCCATGTAAGCGCCATTGGCTACGCAGTGGTTTCACGCGCTGAACCCGCCCCCGCCTGTTGCGTTAGTTAAACCAAAGTTTTAAATCCGGTTTTGTCCCCGCTAATGGGGGGGGGGTGGCCGGATACACCTCACACTCAGCTATACTGCTGTGTGAGGATTTATTGGAGCAAAAGATAATTGACCGGACGCCCTTCCTGACGTCAATCCACAGTTTTCTGTGGTGGGCCTTGCCTTTTGGCAACCACGCCCATCATGCAAGGCAGCATGTGCTGGATGGCTGCCATTAGCTCTCCAGAGCTGATGCCCTTGTAGGTAGATCTTCTTTTTCATTCTACCAGGGTAACCAGTTACCCTCCTCATCAGATTTCCTTAGAAATCTGATGGGGGTGACGGTTTAGCCATCGACAATTCGGCCCTGGGACAGATAAGTACTGGTTACCAGGATACAGTAGCAGGCCCTCAAAAGGAAACCTGACCTGACAACGCTTACTGCCATTCACATGTATAGTTTACTAGACAATTACCAACACAACTGCAAAAATCTTAAAAAATAAAAATTGGGGCACTCTTCAAAGGTGTTATTATTGCTTTAATCTGGAAATTATGTTGCATACTGCCTGAATTACTGTGGATGGGAACATTTTCAGCTTCTTGAGAGAAAAATTGTCAAGGCGAGAGGTGATATTTAGTAATTTGCAGTAGGTTTCTTAAAGTGAAATACCAGTGAAATGCATTTTCTTTGGATATGTGAATTATGTTAATATATATTTATTTGTGAAAAATGTGTACAATGAAAATAGCAAAATAAAAATATGGGATGCAATTACTAACTAATGGAGCTTTGTCACTTGGTCATGTTATTTCAGTTTGTTTATTGTATATTATTGATGGATTGTCCCAACATACATTGTATCAATAACTGTATTATTACATGTATTATTAAAATTATTTAAATGTTTAAAAATTATGGTAGGTATTGGTCAAAACCATGTGGGGTTTGTTACAGGTCATGCATTAAAGGTGCAACAAGAGATTTCACATATCAGGTGTCCCTAAAAAATCACAAGTACTGATTTTTGCTCCGATGTAAAGCTTTCCATTAAAAATATCCCCATCTGAAAGGATTAAGCTGAGGTAAGTTTCTTTGGTACAAAAATTGTGAAATTTCTAATTTTGTATAGGAGCAAATATGAAATTCAGCCTGTTTTGTATTGAAATATAAGCAAATCAAAATCATCTTTTCTCTCTCTTTTAAAACATTTCTGTAGCCAAATACAAGGTAAGAAATCTGTTGAGTGTCTAATCGATATGAAATTACTATTATGACACAATATTTGGGTGCCTCAAAATCTCTTGTTGCACCTTTAAAGGACATGGCATAGCACAACAACACCGTCCTCGTTCAGGGTTCCTCATTGCAATTGTTTGCCAATTACAAAGATAACTACAGCACATGAATTCCAGTAAAATCACAACACTTACAAGGTTCTATCCAGGGGTGGCAATTCACTTACCTAATTTGTGATTTACAAGAAGTTGGGGATGAAGTTGTGGCCTTGTCTATCAAAAAATATGCTACTGTCCTAGAAGTTAATGATGTCAATCCACAAACCTCAAATATAACACTAGACGTCGAACGCCAACGCAAAAGCCGTAACCATCTTTTGCCGCAGTGCGTACTCACATAGCGTGGTGTACCAATTTATTCATATATTCCCTGATTTCCATAATCTGTTGTACCAATTTATTCATATATTCACACATTTGCATCGAACGATGTACCATTTCCAGGCCAACAGGTCACGGCACATGCGCATGCAGATTTTCGAATGGATGACCGTAATGAATATTTATCATTTTAAAAACACGGTTGTGGTGGCCACCTGTTCTTCAAGGCGGGTGTACGGCATCTATAGCTTTATTAGTATCTATGTGTCAATCACATTCTAGAGAAATCCATTAAGAGTTGAGTTTGTTTGAATTTAACACTGAATATAGCCCAGTGAAAATGCCTGTCTGGTGTCCATTAGCAATAATTTTTTTAATGGAAATAACAGGATAATTTGTTATGTTACATCATTGGCTTAAAGGTGCTTGTTCCGATTGCCTCTGGGACCCCCTGATTTACCCGGAAGTAGTAAAATTTTGATATCAGATGAAAGGCCGTATTTTTCTCATTATCGTCCTGAAATTTCAGCTTCCAAATCCACTTCTTTGCAAAGATATAAACAAAAAAGTGTCGTTTTAATGGTTAACCATCAATATTAGCACAGTAGTGAATAGGGCTTTGCAATGCGCATTATCGCTTCTATTATCAAAACCGCAAGTTAATTTCCCATGGTACATATGAAGTTATGTCATAATCCCATGGATTATGACATAACTTCAAAGATTTAAAACATAAAAAGTAATTTTATTATGGTTCTGCACAGATTTATTATGTGTAATATGCACCACTCAATAAGATAACATATATGAGATGAGTTGAGGGGAAAGTAAGTTTAGACCAGTACGTCTTTACACCATATTTTAATCAACATACATTGTACTAAAAACTGGGCACTGCCTTATAATTACAAAAGAACAAGTGATTTTGCCAATAAATTGCAGAAATTTAATCCATTGACACAAATTATATACAAATACAATAAAGCAATACCTTTCACATATGGTATTGCATATTTTCACACCATTCACTGATTTTAGTTTCCTAATGAGTTTCCTTGTATAAGGATTGAAAAACTGCATTTTACCAATTAATCATCAAACTACTTTTTTGCCGAGATGGCTTACCATCGAGGCATATTTGATTCTATAAGAAATTTAAACTTTAGTAGAAACAAATTTTGCTGATTGGATGATGTGAGCAATACCCGGGAGCAATACTTCAAGGTTCCTTAGAATTAAATCAATGTCTGATTAGCATTTTTCTTCGGCGTTGCACACAAAGGATTTCGCCCTGGTACAAGGCTCTTCATTCGACAATCGGTCTAATATTTGTTTTGTGTTTTACATTCGATACCGTGAAAATATGATTGATTAAATCACTCTCAACTGTTGCTGAGATTGTTTTCTGTCACTGCTTTGTTCATATCTGTATTCATGCTATGAGCTGTGTATCATAATATGCAGCTTGTCCGTTTATATATCGAGGGTTGACAATCAGAAAGACGTAACTCGGCACTGAAAGCAATATTAAAGAATTTCTTTAATTCTGCTGTTCATAATTAAAAATTGTTCTTTTTTTACTAAAGTTTATATAATGTTTGCTTACAGTACCATATATGAGCTTTATTCAGTTTCAGTAAAATGGAAAATAAACTGAAACTGAAACTGATGAGCTTGATGAGATGTTTACATTTTGAGTAATGAATAAATTTGCTTAGTAGAAAATATTAAACATCACATTTCTCAAAAGCAGTATTACAGCAGAATTAAAGAAATTCTTTAATAATATTTCTTTCAGTGCTGAGTTACGTCCTTCTGATTGTCAACCCTTGATATTATTTGCAGTGAAAAGAAATTAGATTATTCTTTATAAAGCCTCCCACTTTCACTGAATACCCTTGCCAAAGTACCTGTACAAATATTTTTTGTCAAACCAACACCATAAAAATAAATATACCAAAGATATATTAGACAACTGCCTATGTGCATTTAAGGACTTGTGTCATCGCAAACTCTGATAACCTATGCTCTACTTAACATTTACATTCTACAAATATCTCCCACAGTAAAACAAATCCAACTGCCAATGCCATCTCAGCCATTTTTTAAGATCATTCAAATCTTTATAGTCTATTTATCGTCCTCGATTCAGTGACGTCAATGCGTTCAGACAGCTGCTTTGTGTGTGCATTTGTGCACCGTCTTTATACATGTGCATGGTTATACTAGCGCTTTGAATCAACGCCCACGATTTAATGCTGTGATTTAACGCTGTGCCTACTGCATGAACAAATTTGCTACTCATATACCAAAATTTGTTAAGCCACTGTTATTTATTCCACGGACAGTCTCTACACACACCCCGTCTCATGCCCATGTAAGCGCCATTGGCTACGCAGTGGTTTCACGCGCTGAACCCGCCCCCGCCTGTTGCGTTAGTTAAACCAAAGTTTTAAATCCGGTTTTGTCCCCGCTAATGGGGGGGGGGTGGCCGGATACACCTCACACTCAGCTATACTGCTGTGTGAGGATTTATTGGAGCAAAAGATAATTGACCGGACGCCCTTCCTGACGTCAATCCACAGTTTTCTGTGGTGGGCCTTGCCTTTTGGCAACCACGCCCATCATGCAAGGCAGCATGTGCTGGATGGCTGCCATTAGCTCTCCAGAGCTGATGCCCTTGTAGGTAGATCTTCTTTTTCATTCTACCAGGGTAACCAGTTACCCTCCTCATCAGATTTCCTTAGAAATCTGATGGGGGTGACGGTTTAGCCATCGACAATTCGGCCCTGGGACAGATAAGTACTGGTTACCAGGATACAGTAGCAGGCCCTCAAAAGGAAACCTGACCTGACAACGCTTACTGCCATTCACATGTATAGTTTACTAGACAATTACCAACACAACTGCAAAAATCTTAAAAAATAAAAATTGGGGCACTCTTCAAAGGTGTTATTATTGCTTTAATCTGGAAATTATGTTGCATACTGCCTGAATTACTGTGGATGGGAACATTTTCAGCTTCTTGAGAGAAAAATTGTCAAGGCGAGAGGTGATATTTAGTAATTTGCAGTAGGTTTCTTAAAGTGAAATACCAGTGAAATGCATTTTCTTTGGATATGTGAATTATGTTAATATATATTTATTTGTGAAAAATGTGTACAATGAAAATAGCAAAATAAAAATATGGGATGCAATTACTAACTAATGGAGCTTTGTCACTTGGTCATGTTATTTCAGTTTGTTTATTGTATATTATTGATGGATTGTCCCAACATACATTGTATCAATAACTGTATTATTACATGTATTATTAAAATTATTTAAATGTTTAAAAATTATGGTAGGTATTGGTCAAAACCATGTGGGGTTTGTTACAGGTCATGCATTAAAGGTGCAACAAGAGATTTCACATATCAGGTGTCCCTAAAAAATCACAAGTACTGATTTTTGCTCCGATGTAAAGCTTTCCATTAAAAATATCCCCATCTGAAAGGATTAAGCTGAGGTAAGTTTCTTTGGTACAAAAATTGTGAAATTTCTAATTTTGTATAGGAGCAAATATGAAATTCAGCCTGTTTTGTATTGAAATATAAGCAAATCAAAATCATCTTTTCTCTCTCTTTTAAAACATTTCTGTAGCCAAATACAAGGTAAGAAATCTGTTGAGTGTCTAATCGATATGAAATTACTATTATGACACAATATTTGGGTGCCTCAAAATCTCTTGTTGCACCTTTAAAGGACATGGCATAGCACAACAACACCGTCCTCGTTCAGGGTTCCTCATTGCAATTGTTTGCCAATTACAAAGATAACTACAGCACATGAATTCCAGTAAAATCACAACACTTACAAGGTTCTATCCAGGGGTGGCAATTCACTTACCTAATTTGTGATTTACAAGAAGTTGGGGATGAAGTTGTGGCCTTGTCTATCAAAAAATATGCTACTGTCCTAGAAGTTAATGATGTCAATCCACAAACCTCAAATATAACACTAGACGTCGAACGCCAACGCAAAAGCCGTAACCATCTTTTGCCGCAGTGCGTACTCACATAGCGTG
>JAMKCH010078187.1:0-42931 GCA_023653785.1 Ophioderma brevispina | reverse complement strand
CATGACGGCACAAAGTCCGCCATCAAGTTGGCAAAATTGGCATTTTCCACAGAAAATAGGCGAACATCAAATTTTGCGCTAAGAAAAAGTAGGAATATCTGATTTTCATGCGGTTTTCAGCTCTAAATGATGGCAATTGACTAGTTTTACATAGACATAACGTTTTAGAGCTATAATGTGCAGAATATTTTTTTTAAATGTACCCTATATTTTTCTTGGGTGGCAACCACCTCCCATACCCTTCGATTTTGATGGAATACCCTAACCCTGGTGAAGGCGCTACCTTCACATTTTTCCGCTAAAATGACCGGAAAGGGTGGGCAAATGATTACCTGGGAGCTTTATTTATACAAAAGCTTTTGCCATTTTAGGGCATCAGAGGAAAGTTCACTACGGGGGTGATAACCACTCCACCATCCTTTGTTGTTGATTCCTGATATAAAAATTTTGCTATCTTGATTAAAGATTACATAATTTGTGTTTTATTATATTGTTCGTTTTGTTTCAAAACGATCAGATCTTGATTTCAAGTTTGTTTGACCATGGAGTTATTATAGTTACTCTAATAACTCCATGGTTTGACAATTGATCCAATAAAAGACATCATGTTTATTCCAGGCCTTTGTTTTTGTCTGGCATTTTTGGGAGTTTTTCATTTTATTTCCTTTTACATTATTAATAACCCTACATTTGATGTAGTTGGTTAAAACACCATACGGATCGAGTGGTCCGTACTTACTGTTCTACTAACCTTGCTTTTTCTTTAATTATTAATTAACCATAATAGACTTGCACAAATTTGAACAGCTAACGGAAGTTTTCCTAGGCGAAGGGTCTGTTCATGCATTCTTGAATATCTTACATGAACATACAAATTATTTAGAGAATTTTGAAAAGTATTCAGTGTTGAAAATGTATTTCTGTCAGCATTTAGTGAACAGAAAACACCAACACTTTATTATGACCTACGATCAAAATTCTAATAGGCATTGTGAATGTGAACACTACTGAAAATTCTCAAATAATTACGAAGAGTTCCATATTAAAGGAAAGTAATATCAATATTTGTTACACACTTGCTGATACATTTTCATGTCATTATCCAGATTTCGGCGGCCATTTTGAAAAGTGCCCATATTGATAGCCTTCTTTTTTATCAATCACATGGTTTATTGTTGCAAATATGTGAACAAACCTAATTTAAATCTGGACTAATTTGCTTCATAGCATCGTTTGTTAGATCCGCAAATAATATTACATTAGAATTTGGCGGCCATGTTGAAAAGCACCGTCATTTTGGACCTCTGTAGAATATGTGTTACACATGTAGCTGTTTTTTTTGAATAGTGCTAATCAAAACTAATTCAAAATGTGGTCAAACGCACCTCATAATTGCTAATTTAACCCATATTATACACTTTATATAGCATTTTTGCGGCCATTTTGAAAAGCGCCCTCATTTGGACTTCTTTATAGATTCTTTAATACAGAATGTAGCTTCTTTATAAATAACTCTAATCAAAACTAATGAAAAAAGTGTTCAAACATGCCTCATAGATACTTATTTAACCCATATACACACTTTATATGGGATTTTGGCGGCCATTTTGAGAAAAGCGCTCTCACGGAAAAGTTCTCAGGATACAACCTGTTTACCTTAGATATTCTTGTTCCCCATGAAAAACTGGTCTAGAAAAATCACGTGAGAATTTCTCCTTCTCCTGGTGGCACCTCCCTCAATTTTAACCCTGACTTTAAAGGCATAATGGAAATTCTTGTTAAATGCCTTTCTTGATGCACTTCCCACAAAAAAATAAATTGAGTCGCTGAGGTAAAAAAACTCAACACGATTGTGCCTTATGTGGAAATAAAAGAGACGTCCTAACATGTCATCATTAATTTTAAAAACGATGCTTGACCCCAGGTAGATATACGTGGCATCATAATTATGTTCTCCGCCATAAGCTTTGACACTCTTAACAATGTTACTGATCAGTACAGTGGGCCCCGTTTCCACAGATTTCCGATCGATTGTAATCAAGCGTAAATCGATCAAGGTAAGTTTGAACTTACAATCAAGTTCAAACTTACGATTGATCTAGTTACGAGCGAGAAATCAAATTACAATTATCGTAAGTCTTTGTGAAACGGGACACTGAATTTCTTGCTGACTGAAAGACGCCAAGAAAAGTTTGGCCGCAATAAAATCCACCGACATCCTTCCACGCAACAGAAACCGGGATTTTGTCTTGTTAATGAAAAGGGGGCTCCAAATCCATCATTATAAGTGAGCGACATTATTCTTTGAAGCAGAACATTTCATAAACCCCACACACGGGAAAAAAACAAAAGATGGCTGGGTCTGCGCAATCGAATACCAAGGAACAGGGTTATGAGACCAAGTATTCTGTGTTGAAAGTCGGAAGTAGGGTCTCCTGACGATGCTTTCAATTTTATCATTCCTGTGGTATCAAAAAGTAAAATAAAAAATAAAATAAGTATGCATTACATTAAATCTGTCCCAAAATAGACCGTTATTTGTTCTTACTCATTTTATGTCGAAATATGACCGACGTGCTTTTAAACTTCTTTTAGGACTTTCTGGGCTTGATGCAATAATCTTTAAGGGGGCTGGATCTCTTTTCACTATTTTTGTGCAAGGTTCTAGAAGATTTTAAATGTTTTGCAGACGCTTGCTGATAACTGATTCAGGTCTGTGCCTGTCAGCTCTCCTGTCTGGGCTTTATCTGTTTTTATATATACGTTTCAATATGAAGTTTCCAATAAATTATGAAAAATTATTGAAAATGGGAATGACAAAACAATCCGGTATAAATCCACCCTTAGTTGGTGGTAATTGCAGAATAGTAAAGTCGGTCTACTCTCCCACTTAAATTAGCCGCTTAATAGGACATGTTATTAAAGGGTATTGTGGGAAAAATTTCAATAGAGTGATTGTTTCTACGTGAGAAGATTCTTTTCTATTCGTAAACATTGTATTTCCCATAGGAAAGGTATTTTAACGGCACAAAGTAATCTTAAATATTCTTTGATTAGAAAGGTCTCACCTTTATTTGATGCTGATACACTCAAAAAACAACCAACAATAGTTATACAAATTGTACAGATTATAGAATATGGGCCGCCAACGTTGTCAAAATGTCAAATACTGAGCAAGTCTCAAAAAAACCAAGGTCTCTAAAGAAACAAAGGTCTCAAAAAACTAAGGTCTCAAAACTTAAAAGGTCTCAAAAAGTGGTTCAACGTCTCAAACAACACAAAGGTTCAAAACACAAAAGGTTCAACATTCAAACAAGGTGCTCAAAAACAAGATCTCAAAAAAAGAAACAGGTCTCTAAAACAGGTCTCAAAAAGTCGTACGTAACGTTCTCAAAACCACAACAAAGGTTCTCACAACACACAAAGGTCTCACATTAAACAACGATCTTCAAAAACAAACAGGTCTCAAAAACACCTAGGTCTCAAAAACACACAACGGTGCATATCAAACAAAGATCTTCAAACACGCAAAAGGTCTCAAAAACATCTCAAAACCTTAAAAACGCAAAACTTCCTAAATTTCCCCCTGATAATTTCATTCTTCTTATTTTTATAAAAAGTAACAAAAAATTCAAAAACACAAATAAAATCAAAAACTTCACAAGGCCTGAAAAAAAAGGTCTCGGCTCTGTAAGGTTGTCGCAACGCTATGTATTTCAGACGATTAGGACTGAAATGGTTTGCTGCGAATTCATTGAGACCCCAAATCGGTTACTTTGGGTAAAATTGTCCAAAGAATGAATTTTAAGCCAAAATGGACATGGATGGTTCGTTGGAGGTTACCAAACGTATTTGTTGTGCGTTCCCCGGTTTTTTCGGCTCCTGCGTAAGTTTAACAAATCGGTTATTTGGTTCCAAATGGTCAAAATGTGATTCTGACCATTTTAAACAAAAAATTATGGTTCCCAGTTGGATTGGGTGGTTTTTCGGCTCCTTTGAAGTCACACGTGGTTGAGTATTGCCATGGATCCGACTGGGCTTTTGGGTCAAAATGTCAAAATATGATATAAACCAAAGTTGAAAAAAATTTGGGCGGTTTCAGGTGTTCTTGGGTGGTTCCCTGTGTTTTCGACTCCTTTGTGTTGGCGGTTTTCAGTGTTTTCGACTCCTTTATGTATTGCGTGGTTGTTGAGCATTGGCCGCGGAGACGCCAAAACTGTTTCAGTATAGGTAATTGGACTTTTAGAACACATAATAACAGCTTACACTCTATTGTCTAATGTATTTTAATTAATCGTTATTGTCTTAGACCCTGCATATGTGGTATACATTTAGTGCAAAATTTCTTTGGAAAAGTGGTTCATGGGGGGGGGGGGTCTAACCCCTTGGTCCACCAACGAGACGGAGACCTTGTCACTTAAGTGTTAAATTAGAATTGAACATTTGGGATGGTTTCCTGAGGTTTTTAGGGTGGTTCCATGTGTATTCGGTTCCTTTGTGTTTGTTGATAATTGTCTGGACCCCCAAATCCGCTATTTTGGTAATTGGTCAAATATTTATTTTTAAAAAATCAGTGAAAAAAACCCACATAGGGACCGAAAACATGGTAAACCACCTAAAACAATCTGGGAGCCATCGAAAGTATTTGATATTGGCCATTTGAACCATAAATGTTAAAGGGGTTCGGATTGGGTCCATGCCATGGTAAAAACCTGGAGCACAAGGAGCCGACAACACCAGAACCACCCCAAGAAACAATCTGGGTAGCCTCCAAATTATCAGCCTTTGTTTAGGAAATCATGATTTTGACGGTTTTGAACCCAAATAACCTGTTTTGGGGTCAAAGGCAATGCTCCATACATTGAAACACAAAGGAACCAAAAAAAGGAACCACCCAAAAACAAACTGGGGAAAACATCCAAATTGTACACTTTTTAAAAATCTTTATTTTGATCATTTTGAACCAAATAGGGGTCCAGGCAATGCCCAACAAACATTGAAACAAAAAAGGCAGAAAACACCGGGAATGATCAAGAAACCGTCTGGAAACCATCGAAATTGTTAATTTTGTTTAAAAATCTTTATTTTGACCCATTTTAAACCAAAGGAACCGACTTTTGTTCAACAAGCATTGAAACACTAAGGAGCCAAAAACAACTGAAACCATCTAGAAACCGCCTGGGAACCATCCAAATTATCTTCTTTTGTTTAAAAATCATAACTTTGACCATTTTGAACCAAAATAGCCGATTTGGGGTCTAGGCAATATTTAATAATCATTGAAACACAAAGGAGCCGACAACATCAGGAACCACCAAAAAACCATAGCATCACCATTGACTAATAAAATATACCCTAACCAACGAAGAGAACCGCGATGAACACTAGAAATGAACACTAGAAACCGACTCAGACCGGTAACACCCAAGAATCGTCATCACTGAGCGTGTGTGAAAGAGCCAACATGACATGAAATTCTAGACATAAACACTATAAATAGACTGAAAAGAAACTCATGAAGCTTTGACATCAAATTTTCTCCTATTCAAGGAATGCCTTCGACCAATAAATTACTAGAGAGGGCATGTGTGGTCTAGTGGAAAAGCGCGGGACCCGTGATCATTAGACCATTAAAAAAGTGTGAGCCCCATTGTGGTCAACGTGTTTGTGTAACTGGGCAAGATACTTAATCTCAATTCCCTCGTCTACCCAAGCGAAATCTGCGGAGTTGCTATGGGGAATAATACAATCTAACTGCTGATAGGCTTGTGCGCTTGTAAGGCATGTCTTTGAGCAGCCACCTAAATGAAGCTTAATGATTGTGACGATTTCTTGAAGGCGGCATAATAATAATTGTCAACTGCAGGCGCGTAGCCAGCCCAGTGGTTCCGAGGGGGGCAATTTCCCGGTAGGTGCAACAAATGTCCCGATCACCTGGACAGATTTCCTGGTTGCAGGGCAAGAGAATCCGAAAAGGGGCTGATTTAACATGAATATCTGTGTTTTATTTCCCGATTTGTCCTCAAAATGTTTTTCAGAGGGTCACTCTTCCATCCTTTGCCCCCACCTGGCTACGCCACTGGTAAACTGCGCGTTGAGCCTGTTTACGGAGATTGAGCGCTATATAGAAACTGGTTATTATTATTATTAATAATAAACCGGAAACCTTATTATTGCCCTGGGTGTGATCAATTATTCAGTGGCGTAAATTTCTTTTTGACATTGGGGGGATGGGGTTGATGAAAATTTATAAATGAAATGGTGTAATTTGCTGAAAAGATCCATTACTAGCGCGTGCCACTTAGAAGCTAAAATCATTAAATATAATTGTAATTAGAACAAACTGCGCGGAACTTTACCATTTTTAAACTATATGGTAAATATGAGGGGAGTTTGCGTCAAAAAAAACACATGAATGGGGCCTCACATTGGAGGGGGGTTATCGTATTTACCATCCCCACGCATAAAAGATTGGGGATATATCCCCCCCCCCCCCCCCCGATTTACGCCTATGCAATTATCTCTACTTCATGGTTTATATAAAATGAAACATTATGACTGTTTAGTTGTTTTGCTTGGATAATGACATTCACTGAGTGTCTAAAGCCCAGCCTTCCAATTTGGGATTTCCTGTAGGAAAGATTTTTGTTTATTCTCCTTTTACATGTTTCCCCTACAAATCTATTTCTATAGGCGAGTCACCAACCGGTTATAGAGGGGTAGCCGGTTATCAAAACCAAAAACCGGAGGGATGTGGAATTCATTAAACCACGTGATTTACGAATCTTAAAAGTGGTGGCAATTTGGCATATTACTCCATTTTCCAAATGATAGCCATCTTAAAGGCAAACCCAGCTAAGACGACAATTGCAGTGTATCAAACGTGAAATATCTTTAGTTTTGTGGATGGCATTTTTCAGAGATAAAACAATTAAGGACAATTATCTCGAGTAATATACATATAATGCCCTTCTCATTTTACTGATGCGTGCTTTAACTTTTATGAAAGTTATTAATGTGTTAGAAAACGATTGCAATAATGGACATAATAACATACATCATACCCCCCATACATTACAGACATACATACAAATCTTGTGTAGAGCGGCCATTTCATAAAGATCCAGGGCTAAAGTGGACTCAAGCGTTCATTACTGGGTACCAGTGAAATGAAAATTTTGGTTTTTTATACCCATGCGCAGTATGAAAGTATACCATTTTTTTTATCAGAAAACATCTTTGGTGGATCCATGATTTAATTTAATAGCTTGTTTACGAACGTCCACAAATACATGTTTGATTACAACCAAACTTAATTTAGATTTTAGATACTTATGATGGAGGCAGAATATTTTAGATGCCCAAGGAAAACCATGGGAGTTTCTCTCTTTTTATATCACGTACGGTTTTGTCTTTCGGCAGCCAGAAATAAATGCATTACAGAACTCCTTATACAAACATAATATTTTCTTACTTCGTATTTAGAATTATTGGTCTTATTGTTTTTTCGTTTGAGAAAATGCTAGTGATGGTTAATGAAGCAAATAATGCATTTTATGATATTTGAAGGGTTGTTATACCTTAAGACCATATGAAAGTAGAGCCATTTTAGCAGAAATGTGACTCAATCACACATCAAAAAACCTACCAGTTGTCCATGGTGTCGGGGAAATTTGCATTCCATGTATTATTTAAATTATGCATGAAAAACCAAAGAAACTTAAAGAATTAAAAAACCTTTTTCTTAAAAATTGTAATGCTCCTACATTCCATTTAAACATGAAGGTACATTTTAAAAAAACCTGATAATATGGGCTTTTTTGATGCAAAAAAATCTCACAACTTGAAACCTTGCACGGGCCACGCCGCGTTTGATGTGATGGGTCACAATAGTCTGTTGTGATGTCCGTCGAATGTGAGATCTGTCGCATTCGATATCTTTTTATGTCCAAAGGGACACATTTTAACGACAACCAAAATGAATTTAAATACGGTATGCGATCTTTTGTATTTTGCAAAGACCATAATTCCCGGGGGGCACTTGTATTCCAAGGTTGATATCATGCTCGTGTACAAAAACGCGTAATTAGGGTCGTTTTTTTTTAGATCAGGCGATGTACGCGCGTACATTGTTTAGGGTATCAAATTCATCAAAAATTCAAAATTAGGGTATGCTTTACACTTGAAAAAATACGTGTTTAGGGTGTGATATTTTGAATAATTGTAAAAAAAATGCGTGTTAATCTACACTGTGACTGATCATTACAAGTATAATGTGCGTAGAAACGGAATTAGGGTCTGTCTCTAATTTAAAGTCAATCAAAACAAAGTCTTGAATATTTAGTCCGGGTTTTAGTTCAATAAAATGGCTGAATTTGCAGGGAAAAAAACTGTCAATAATTACGACATCCGTCAGGACTCATTAATTCCAAAGTAACAGGGACAACTTTAAAAAGACTTGAAATTTATTAAATGTAATGGATAACAATTTTAAACTTAGGCTCAAGATAATGCGCAAATTGATGCTTTTACACATAAGAGTGAAATAAAATACACGAAAACTTCAATGAAATCATGTGTAAATATTTCCTTTATATCAGGGCAAGAGATTGTAACTTGTTTAGTGTATGGTTAAAGGCATATGTATTTTATAAATGTACTCGTTTAGGGTAGCAAAATGATGTCAAAATACTTGTTTAGGGTGTATTTTTAAACTGTGATGTAAAATTACTTGTTTAGGATAGTAAAATTAAACCAAAACACTTGTTAAGGGTAGCAAATTCAAACCCAAAGTACTTGTTTAGGGTAGCAAAATAGCTTAGGGTGTTTTTCTTACCAAGTGGAATACGCGCTTAGGGTACGTTTTGGAGGCCATACACGAGCATGAGATCCACCTTGAAATACAAGTGGCCCTCCGGGCCATAATTGTGGGTTGTTTAATTAGAGTAAACGTATAGCGACCAAATTATGTTTGACCTTTTTAGCATATCTCTTTATCGTTTAGTGGTTTAATTATCATGGAACGATTATTCATAGTCCCCTCATCGAGATGTCGAATGGATCTCATGGTATTTGCACGTTATTTCATTAGTTCTTTTGATATAGGGTTATCAATACTCTCATCTCATAATATAGTCTCTAGTTATTCCGAAAGGTTTTTTATCCTAAGGGTCGTTAGTCCGAAATTAGAATGAGGGAAATTGATCCGAAGGGGCGTTAGTCCGAAAATTCGGACAAACGACCCTTCGGAACAATAATCTTCATTTCTTTTTCGGACAAACGACCCTTCGGATTAAACATTCTTCGGAACATAACTCATTCGGAACAAAAACCTCTTTAAAATGCGTTTTCGGACAAACGCCCCTTCGGAGTAAAAATCTTTCGGAGAAAAGACACATTACTTATTTTCGGATCAATGCCCCTTCGGACAAAATCCCCCTTTGGACAAATTGCCCTTCGGAGAAACGACCATTCGGAGAAACGACCCTTCGGGATTAAACACCTTCGGAATATATTACCTTCGGATCAAATGCTCCTTCGGACCAAAAACCTTTCGGATCAAAAACCCTTCGGAATATAGTCCTGCACCCGACTGGCTTGACCCCGGTATTGTTAAAACTCAATACCCAGTTAATAACTCAAGGTCGTATACCACAACACACGAGTTAATCGACCGAATAGGATATTCTCGTAATGAATTACTCGGTCTGAGACATGTTCATCACGATTTACCACAAAATGTTTTGGATATTATTAAATCCATTCCAAAGCGTCGTGGTCGTAGAGGTGGTACGCACATTAGAAAGAAAATTCCTGTCCATACTTCCACTCGTAAAAAAGAAGTTAAGACTAATAAATGTAACTTGGATCGACGTGATCAACTTTCGAATTTGAGATATATTCCGAGATCAAATATCGATGACCACATTGATCAAAGTCAGAGTGTCTTCAACTTTGTCCTTCTATTTATTTATGTAATCCCAGATCGCTCAATAACAAATTTGATGAATTCCGTTCAACGATTTTAGCCGAAAACTATGATATTGCTACTGTTTGTGAATCCTGGTTCTTTGCCAATAGATCGATTGATTATTTTGAATTGGATGGGTATTCGTTGTTCTCACGATCCCGCACTACCACTACCGGTGCATGGGGGAGTTGCTGTGTACATGCGCGAAAACATGAATGCTACCAAAATACCTGTTAATGTACCTGATGATCTTGAGGTTATTTGGCTTCAGGCTCGCCCAAGAAGACTTCCACATTCAGTGTCCATCCTACTTTTTGCAGCAATTTATTTCCCAGATGCAAAGAAAGAAACTGAATCTCATAGAACACATACAAGATACTCTTGATAGTTTACGGGGGCGCACATCCTGAGGCAGGTATATTTCTCCTTGGTGATTTAAACGTCCTTAATGAAGCGTTGGTGTAGACCAACAAATTTTCTCAGATTGTGACATTTCCCACCAGAGGTAAGGCTAATTGTGGACAAAATGTTAACAATTTTTCTGAGTACTACAAAGCACCATTCCTTCGTCGCCAATTGGTCTTATTGACCATACTGCTGTTTCTTGGAGTCCACAAGCACGGGTGTCAATGAGTTAGCAAAAGCCCAAAAAGACTCTGGCATTCGAGAATTTGTGCATGATTACTCAGACTGATTGGTCCCCCGGTAGTTGAAACTGGAGGGCGCAATGCAAAGCAGTGATTTTACATATTGTTTGCAATGGCATTAATCTCATTTTCTAACAGTGAAATCAAAAATGCACAACATGATAAACCATGTTATCATTAAAAAAAAACCAAGACTTAATCCGAAGACCGTCAAGAGTTTTTCAATCCATCTCGACCACTACTATGGCGTTTCTATAGAAATAAAGTTCACGTGCAATACGATCGGACAAAAAAGAATTCGATCACACAACCGCGTTTCAGAGAAAAAAGAATTTAAAAATTAACCCCTGCTGGTTGGTACAGAGCAAAATTAAATTCATGACCAACTGGTCCATCACCTGGAATTATACAACCTTGCTCGATAAAGACTCTATTGGGGGGGGGGGTGATAATTTACAAAACTCGCAACTCAAATTGTATATTATCTATTAAGATACAAATTATTTATTGCCAACCATAAATATACAAATATACAGATCATTATTTAACATTATTTAACTATGTGATTTATATCCCAAAATATGGATTTAGTGCACCTTGTATCTGTTTGAGGCGTTCTGTTTCCGGAAATAACAAGTTCCTTACACCGATGATGTTACAGTCAAGTCCACAGGGAGAATTTAATTCATTGAATATAAATGAAACAGTCTTACTTATATGGCGATGTAATGAAGGAGAACCGTCCAATTCAGTTCATATGGAATATAAAAGTACTGTCCCAAACTCGTACTTGCAGTTTTACGCTTAGATGGAAATGTTGCTTTACACATCACTGGACCAAGTAAGAATCTTGCAAAAGCTTACACTGTCCCACAGTATGCAGATAAAATGGAGACCACACAAAATAGCGGCTATAGATAAAAGAAATCAGAATTACCACAAAATAGTAGATTTCCCTTGGCGATGGTTTAAAACTGATCAACTTTTCAAAAACCCAATTTCTGCCCAACTTTAATTGCATTAATCTGAATAATCAAGAAAAACTAACAATCTTTGTGATTAAACTTCCATCCTTAAATTCATTCAGCCCCAAAGCTAAATTGACAAAACTGAACCCTTAACTTCCTTCCCCAACTTGTGTTCTACCATACCCATATTACACAGCTTTAATTCTGGTTAACTCATTAAATCATCAATTCTTAAAACTGATAACTTGTAAGGTCACTTGAACATTCAATGTTTGTTCATCTCTAAAAGAGCCAAAATTACACATCCCAATATATTTTCTGTATACCAACGTAAACGAGCACAGTAGATTCACTTAGTTTTGTAGGTTTTACTACATCCCTCATATTCCCCTTCAATAACAACAATACTTGGTTATATTTATACTAACTCATAGCTGAGAACAAGAAACAAAGAAAATTACAGTGGTCTTTCCAATAAAATGACTTGCAGAGAGGTTTGTGTGGCTGTGTAACATCTGTAGTGTCGTCTCCAGGCAAAGTAGACAGCTTCCCATCTGGCAACGGCGACAACTTGAGCACTACTTCAAGGCATGTCTATTATAATCTAATATTTGCCCCTTATCCCATGGCACAACTTCTATAAAGTATAGGGCCTTGATAAGATGGCTAAAAATTATATCATTCCTAGTGCCCCCACCATATGTCGACCAACTTGAGCCAAAAAAGAGGCACACACCCTCCTCCCACGGTGTTAAAAATGCAAGTGACTTTCAGTCGATATACATTCAGATTGTGATGAAAAGAGGGCCGGTGTTGCATTACATTCCAAGCACTCCAATGCCTGGCCGAGTTACCAAAACAAAATGCATACAATACCCCAAAAATCTCTTTAAGGATAGCCTAGAGCGTAATAGCCCTCAAGGACCAAGCTAGGAACACAATCAACGGTATGATTAAGCAGCCCATGGCCAGAAATATGGTTGGCCATAAGTGTTAAATAATCTTTACATGACCAATCCGCTATATGACAAAAACAAATATCAGTCTTTTATTGACCACCTCCAGGGATTGACGCCACAAATCCTAAGGATGTTGCCAGTCATATAAATAATCAATTTGTTTCAAGTGGAAGTGATTATTGAAACCCACTAATACACATAATTTACTTAATTTCTTCGGGCACCACTTCCCGTGCCTCGTTATAGCCTGGGAAAGTCTTAACAAAATTATCAAAACTGCAGATCAAAAAAGCAGGGGGACCGGATGGCATATCTGCCAAGAATTTTCGGGAGTTTGCATATGAAATCAGCATTCCACTAACTGAAATTTTAATTGTTCTTTCAGGGAAGGTGTTGTTCCTCAGCAATGGAAACGAGCTATAGTTGTCCCCATTCCAAAGACTACTTCCACTACATGGAATCAGCTCCGGCTGTTTCTTGACAGACCACTTGCTAAGGGGGCAGAGTCTTTTTTGATTGGTGGTCATGGACGATATCGCCAGGCATTACAGATGTCAATCAGTTTGGAAATCGTAAATGTCACTCTACGACACACTATCTCGTTAAATTGCTGAACAGTCTTCATAAACATGCTGACAAACCTTTCAGTATATCAAGAATTATAATGATGATTTTAGCAAAGCGTTGATCGTGAAATCATAATGTTGCAATTTCCAAGTTGATTAATATGGGGGCTAGGCGTTGAATTATCCTTGGATTTGTGATTTTCTTTTCCAACAGATCTCAGTGTGTGTCAGGTTATTTGCAAATGTCTCCTTGGCTTGAAGCTGTTTGGCGGTGTCCCACAAGGACACTAACAGGTCCCGCTACTTGTTGCACAAGTGAATGATGCTGCTGTTACGTATGACATGAATAAAATGACGCTCAAATATGGTGAGGACCTGAATATAGTGGAAAAACACCTTCCATTGATAAAACATCCATATTCAGGACAACTCAATGGGTTCGTAGGTGAAGAGGCAGAACAAAAAACAAAATGAGCCTCAATGCTAAAAAAATGCATATCCATAGTTTTCCTTCTCGAACTCCTTGTGAGTTTGACCACTGGAGATTATGTGGCGAGGAATTGCAATCCACTGATTTTGTTAAAATTTGGGTAAAAATATCAAAGACCTGAAATGGGATGTGCCATATTTCTTGATCGTCATAAAGAAGGATAGTGGTCGTTGGTTCATGTTACACTACAATCAAAAGATTGGTTTGCACCAATTGATGATTTGAAAACAATTTGACATGGGTTTTATTCCGTACCTAGTGGAATAATGCTTTCCGGCCTGGGCATCGAGTTTGAGGATAAAACAAACATTATTGCCTGGAACGTATTCAAAAACGTGCCTGCAAAACATAATTGGCTTTGATACAACTCTATGAAGACGCGCTTGGGAAAAATGCAGTTGTTCAAACATTAAGGAAAGACTTGATCAAAATTTGCTTTGTAATTTTCTACAAAAACTATCAAGTCCCTTGCATTCCGTAGTTGGTTACCTAAAACAAGAGGTGATAATTCACGCAGATTATTGAGAAGTTCTCATCTCCTTACTGTTCCTAAGGCTCGCACTAAAAAGATCTGCAGAAGCCCCATCCCTTATAGGTGAAACTATGGAATGCAGATACTTCTAGAGTGTAGATACACTTTTCTTTTTTTTCTGAATTAGGTCTAGCAAGGTGGTATGTGATTAGTGTGAGGTGCGGTTTGGAGTGAGGGTGAGTTAGTCACTGGAGGAGTAATGTGGGTGATTTGGGATTGATGCTTGTGTCTACTGAGAGTGTGTGGTTAGTGTGCTGAATATTAGCAGAGTGTTGAAAAATATTCTTTTTGCTGTTTAATCATGTTAATATTAGCTTAAATTATTGTGCAACAGATATGGAGCAAACATTGTGTTTTAAATGATTTTAAATTCTTTTGGTTATCATAGCCCATTAATTTTGTAGTGCTACTGCTATTTGAGCGTTCTTAAATATTATGTTGTATGTATTATTAGATCATGCATTTTTTAGATGTTTTTACCTTGTAATTTGTACTCAATTCAGCCATTGGCTGCGATGTGCAATGTTAATAAACCTTGAATAATAAATAATAATAATAATACTGTTGATAAATGAACAAATAAGGTGACTGGACCTATGTTTTGAGGGTCAAAGATCAAGATTTTGAAAATTACCAGATTTCCCCATGATGACATAATATGCAAATTAGGGTCGCCATCAGCTAAAAATCCATATTTGGGCATATCTTTGCCAATATTCCACATACATGCCCAGATAAGATGACGAGACCTATGTTTTGAGGGTCGAGGATAATTTAAAAGGTACTCATAAATTATGTTCATGTGTCACTAACATGTTTACCTGCAAATAATAAGAATATGCATATTAGGGCCTTCAATGTCGATAGTCTCGTTTTGGGGGTAATTGTAAGAAACTTTGTTGGCCAAGTAAATTTAGACTTGCACATCTGTACATAATACTTGTAACATTTCTCTTAAATTCAAGGTATGGAATGATACAAGACTAATGCGAGACTAAGATACTGTGTTGTTATCATGCCGAAAAGAAAACGTGAAGAACAGAATTCTACAGTCTCCAATGACTCTCTGCCAACATGCATATGTGATATCCACATTGCATCATGGCAGTTTCCACCTTCATTAAATTTAAATGAACTGCATGAGAAAAATTGGAGCAGCTTCATATGGAGCGAAATCTCCGCCAATCATATATAAGGCGCCCATAGCGCTGCGCTATCAGTCTGTGATCAATACCTTCAGTGTCCCCTTCTTCCCACCAGATTTATTTTCCGTGACAAAGTAGTTAAAGGCTTTATCAACAAATCGCCCACCAAGTCTACCGCTTGGAAGAGAGGGAGCAAAGTGAATCAGACAGGGCCCAGAAATGGGTCTGGTTCAACTTTATCGAGTGGCAAGATGGTTTCCGCTCTCCTTCTTCGTAATATTTCGCAGGCTTTCCATAGTCCCATAGACCTTCCTTGTTGGCCTCCACACAGTCGACGAATGGAGCTGGCATCTGAGAAATTTATACCCGCTTACCATATCCGGTTCCTCTGCATGTTATCGCTTGTAAAGACGACTTGGAGATAAGCGCAAAATTTAAACGTCTATGGGCAAGACCTGTACATTTCAGTGCCAGAGGACAGGGAAATTACTCGTCAATACTGTCAGTCTTTATGTTCAAAGGCAAGCATCTCACCATGAATTCTGCACCGGTTGGCCACTCTGACCGTTTATGATTTTGGTTTAGAGTTAGAAACAGCCCTGCCCAAGGCCCTGGACAAAGAATCTACATAGGCCTCAACATAAGCTTCAATTATTACAGAAATATCATCGTATCCACTGTGAAAATGATAACTTGAATAAATTCTACAATGTCCATGGGCAGCAGTGCTGTGCATGGATCACAATACGGAAGTGAAAATGGGATTCAAAACACTGCCGTGGGTAGATAAGTTGCAAGGTCAGTCTAGCTTGAGCGGTGTTGAAAGTCAACACACCAGAATTTCTCCCACCATTTCACTTCAGCGCAGTGGCCCAAAGTTTCCTGATGATGACTCATCATTCACACCATTTTTTTGATAAGGTACTATCTAGATATAACTACCATAGCAAAATATTTGTATGGATCGGCAGCAAGTTAGGCATCATCTCTGCAACCGGAACTTCCATCCGAAAATCATAACTCGAGGGTCTATGTACTCATTGAAAGCCTGCTGAATATTGCCAAGGAGAGCAACCCCTACTTGTCCACGTTCCATGAGTGCTTTGTATCCATAGCTCAGAAACAGTTTCCAAAATGCAACTGCATACCTTTTGGGTTATCTACCTATTGTAAAGAATATGGTCGGATCTGGATTGGTACTTGGCGACGGACTCAGGACAAATCCATGTAAAGCCACGGGAGAAGACGGAATGGCCACTTAGATTTGCTGCTACATGTCGCGTTGCCTAATAAAGTTAGTTAAATGGTTTTAAATGAGCTCAGATGAATGATTGAGATGAATGCTATCTTGTAAACTATTCCAATCCTTACATTCGGGACAAAAGTACTTGTGGGCATCAGTTCGGCATAATGGCTGCGCAAGCTGAAGACTGTGACCATGACGCCTTGATCTGGTTAGGGGCGGTTAACAGTGGGTCATGGCTGATTCACCCATAGAGGATCTGCTTCATAGGATGAGACCGATGCTTCGCGGCGTTGTTGCAAGGATCCCAACCCAGGTCCTTTAACATGGAAGACACACTGCTCTCGTTTATCATTGCTGAGAAACCTAAATCGTGCAGCACGCCTCTGCACCATCTCAAGCTTGTTGATATATTTATCTTCATATGGCGTTCGCAGACTGCTGACTCATACTAAACAGTGCGATGCGAACAAATGCCAGATAAGCTGTTGTCTTTGCTGCTATGGAGCATTTTTCTAAAGGTTTCGTCTCAGCATGCCCAAGAATTTGGTTGGCCTTCATCACCATATGATCATACTGTTAGTCCCATTTAAATTTTGAGAAAGATACACTCCAAGATTCTGGTGATGGTCCACTGTAGCCAACGGGTGGTTTTTAAGCTTGTAGTTATGAAGGAACATTTGCTTCTTATTACATTACCCATATTCATAAATACATTTTTTTGTGATCGTTGAATTCATCTGCCAATAATGCCGCCATTCATGAAGCTTATAATCACAGTCAGAATTGGAATTAACTGTTCTATACAGGATGCATCGTCTGCAAAAAGACGTATTCAGATTGGAGGTTCATCAGCATATTAGTTAATAAAGCAAAAATAGCAAGGAGGTCCTAAGACTGTCCCCTGAGGTTACCTCCGGAGTCAACAGTATCCCACTCAGAGCTGGAGCCATTAATCCGCACTCTCTGTTTACGGTTTGTGAGGAAGTTTGTATCCATGTCAACACTGTCCAAGTATATCATACAATATTGACGTTTCAGCCTCAGACGGTTCATGAGGCGCACGAGTGTCGAACGCCTTTGAAAGTCGAATATGCGATGTTCCACCTGCCTTTCCGGCACCACCCACACACAAAGCAAGGGTAACGAAGATAACAGTAAAATCTCACTGTTTTAAGAGTTCCAAGTTCCTACAAGACTGTAACATTCTTTCTGTTGGCGCCTGACATACGAACATAGTCTTCTAATTTGCCTCGATTTTAGCACAATATTGATAGTAACATGACGGTTCATGTTCTATAGAGTCGTCGATGACCGAAGAAATCATTTTCTTCACGTTTTCTTGTTGGCTTATACAAGATGTCACTGTCTAAGTCTTACATTAGTCTTTAATCATTGCACACATTGAATTAAAGAGAAAATGCTATGATTTTAAAAAACGTCTTTGGCCAAGTAAATTTTTCTCCTGCAGTTCCTTTAAATTTACTGAGGGTGCATGTAAAACTACCATGATGCAATATGGATATCACACTTGCATGTTGGCAGAGAGTCATTGGAGACTGTAGAGTTTTGCCCTTCACGGTTTTTTTTTTCAGCATGATAACAACACAGTATCTTAGTCTCGCATTAGTCTTGAATCATTGCATACGGTACCTTGAATTTAAGAGAAATGTTACAAGTATTATGTACAGATGTGCAAGTCTAACTTTACTTGGCCAACCAAGTTTCTTATAATTACCCCCAAAACGAGACTATCGACATTGAAGGTCCTAATTTGCATATTCTTAGTATTTGCAGGTAAACATGTTAGTGACATATGAACATAATTTATGAGTACCTTTTAAATTATCCTCCACCCTCAAAACATAGGTCACGTCATCTTATCTGGGCAGGTATGTGGAATATAGGCCAAGATATGCCCAAATATGGATTTGTAGCTACTATCGACCCTAATTTGCATATTATGTCATCATGGGGATATCTGGTAATTTTCAAAATGGTTCCATCTTGATCTTTGACCCTCGAAACATAGGTCAGTCACCTTATTTGTTCATTTATCAACAATATTGATTGAGATATATCGAAAATTGAATTTTTAGCAAATGGCGACCCTAATTTGCATTATTATGTCAACGTGGGGACATCTGGTAATTTCCAAAATGGTTCCATCTTGATCTTTGACCCTTGAAACATAGGTACAGGCACCTCATTTGTTCATTTATCAACAATATTGATTGAGATATATCGAAAATTGTATTTTCTGTATTTGCATAAAAATGATACGTGGGACACTTTTTGATTTTTTTAACATAGCTAAACGTTTTCTACGCATTTTTCTGATATAAAGACTTTGATTAGAAGTTTATTTCAAGGGGGTGCACGAACACCCCTTCTACCCACTGGACTATATTGACACTACAAAATATTATTCCTTATCACAGCACAGGTGAAATATTTTTTTTTATTTGGCCAACCTTGCAAGAGATTATCACAACGCGGATTGTGAATTCTTTGATAACCCAGCCAACCACGGTCTTTTCTCATTAACAAACCATGTAAGAATGTAATTCATCAGTTTCCAGTGAGCCGATTCTGTTCAGTAAATTTGTACAATAGCCACAATACGTATTGTAATGGAATCAAAGGCCTAGTCTCCACATGGCCAAGGATTGATCCCTCACATCAACACCAGCCATGCAATTATGCAAGAACCCTCACTTATTTTGAAATCTACTATAGTGTGGGACTGTAGTGCACAGATCTCATGTGCGTGTGCAAACCTGGATAAATCTGTGAATTTTGGTACACAAGTACTTAATGCATTGATAATAAAATAATGATGGAAGCACTTGCCACACCCCTTTCATGGCCCCAGCTGGAGTTCAAGGTTACCCAGGGGTTACAATTGTGTTTAAAAGCACATCATGATGTTTGCCTGGTTACAATGATTCCAAAAAAGGATAGTTTATACTACCTAAGGCTTAAAGTTTTAGAATTATGGGGTAAAAACCTGTAAAAATGGTAAAAAAAAAATTTGGTTTGTACAGGGGTCAAAAATTAAAAGTTACTCCAATTTTTGTAAAACGTGGTTCAAGTTGTTAGTTCAGCTCATTGAATGAAATATAGGAATAGTTTTGACTATCTTAAGTGTATGGTTATTAAAGGCGCATTTCGTGATTCCAGTACCTTCTGTTTTATTCACTGTTCACTAGATATCCTTGAGAAAAGCTTATTCACAAAATTTGAGTTGATCCCTATCTTGTGGTTTTATGTTATGAGAATCTGCTTGTTTCCCACGGTCCCATAGGCCACTGTGTTGTAATTTCTGTCCGTTTACGGACAGAAAATACAAAATTGCGAATTTCTTACATATACGGCCGAATTTGCACGTAAGATTGGGTACACGTGGATTACTAAGCCTAGCGGTTAAAATGATATAAAAATCTCAACTTTTTTTAGGTAAGTCGGGGGGACGAGGTTGTGGATCACGAAATGCCCTTTAACCAAATGGCGAATAAAGTCAACAGCTATTGGCAGCTATTGCATTCTATTGACCTGTGACCTATTTTGTTGGATAACGTGCAAGTTGAAAACTAAGCAAACTATTCCTTATTTCAATCCTTTAAGCTAAGGAAACAATTTGCACCACATATTACCTGAATGTACACACCAAAATGTTTACTTTTTCACTATTTTTACAGATTTTGCCCCATAACTCGGAAGCTATAAGCCACAGATAGTGTAAACTATACCTTTTTGGAATCCTTCTAACCAGACAAACATAATGGTGTACTTTTCAAAATATTTGGAACATTTTAAAATTTTGACCCCTGTATAACCTTGAAACCCAAGCTGGGGTCCATTAAGGGGAGTTGGCAAGTGATTCCATCATTTCTACGAATTATCAATGCCTAAAGTTATTGTGTGCAAAATTCACATTTTTATCCGGAAGCGTACAGTCCCCTGCTACTATAGTAAAGAATGTTTGCTTATCTACCGTATTCCTTTTCTTTTTAAATAAATTTACGCATGTAAATTAAAATAAAAGAAGAACAAAACAAAACAAAATAAAAATATAGAAAACATTTTATGCGGACACCGTATTTATTTTCCGTTTAGCATTATACGTACATTATTCTCTGTTGGCTGTTGAAATATATATAATTGCTTCCTGGGTCAAAACGACACCTCCAATAGCCCCATTTTGAATTTGCTATTTTTTCCTAATAATTTACCCCAAAAGAGGCCTTTTGCCAATGTTGGTGCCTGTATAACATTTGGTCTTGTGTAACTGTAATATTTGTCAATCAGTAACATTTGCCATCTTGAAAATGGCTGTCATCTTGGATTTTGAATTGGCTAACATTATTTTTCTAAATAAAATGACCTAAAAGGTGTATGTAAACAAAATAGGTCCTTGTATCACACTGTTGACAAGTGTGGCACTAATCTGCCCGGCTACAATACATGCACGATTGGTTTTATGGCCGTCCCTGAACAAAATTGGTGCTTGTATCACTCTGTTGTCAATTGTATAACTAATCTGCCCGGCTACAATACATGCACAATTGATTCTATGGCCGTCCCCACAACAAAGGCAATATGTTGATTATCAATCTATCTCACGGGTTTTTCTGCTCTTTCTGCCCATTTTGCTCATTCTGCCCATTCTGCTTTTCTGTTCATTCTGCTTCTATTTTATAATGATTTTTATGTGTGAATAAGACAAATATGCTGAAACAAGGTAATAAGATACTTGCAACTATCTTAAGTGGCACTCACCACTATTTTACGTTGTGTACATACGATAGTTTAAAAAGTAAATAACCTATTTATGTTTAACACTGATTATGCCGTTGGTATTGACAAATTCAAAGTGTATACTTATCTCGCCAAGTTTTATGTCTATTTGAAAATCAGATTCGAACACAAAACACATGAATGCCGGTTTAAAATCGTTCACAAGTGACTAATTTTTAAAATTATGCCTCAATGACATATGAAGTGTCCATACAGGTTGCCTATTTAGGCTTAAAATTTAAATTAATACCAACGGCTCAAAAATGTAATTACTTACTCATAGAGAGTGTCGAAAAAATGCAATCCTTGGAGTCGGTGCTATAATTTTAAAATTGCTGACAATTATTTCAATTTTATAACAAATTATAAATCTTGAAAAATAGCGCAATTCTTATCTGATACAGTTCACTGGTTTTGAAAACAATTACTACAACAATTACGGACAATTACTACAACACGTAATTCAATTGGGATTCATAACTTAGGACACGGTTGTTTCCTTCCTTTTCTATCAATGTTTCACTTGTAAATAATAACTTAAGAAAATTTTACAGACGTATTCCTGCAAACTTAAAATAGTGTGTTTAATATTTAGTGGACAAGGTTATACTGAGTTAAATGAATACAAATAAAAAGAAGAATAAAGAAAGAGACAAGAGAGAAATAAAATAAGCACCTACGTACTTAAAAGCATGCTTTGATTGTGTATTCATCAGTCAAACATTAAACGACTTAAATTATGGTGTATTTACGAAATCGCTATTGTTCTAAAAACCAACGAAACAAATCGGATGAAATTTGAACAGTATGTGCCGAAAAGGATGGGCTTTAAGAATATAAGGCCACATTTCAAAATTTTAAACTAACTTTGACATTATAGCACCAACTAAGAGCATTGCATCTTTGGGACACGCTGTACACCAACAAACAGATCTATACAAAGAAAAAATATAAAAATACAAAACAAATATAAAAAGCAAACGCTGTATTAGAAATTAATAATATCGTCACGAATCTTCCAAACAGGCCAATCGACCAAAAGTCACATTTCGAGATATCGGCGATTGAAGTTTTCGAGAATTATAAACTTGCATATTTAAAATTTGAAACGTTTTAGGAAAATGATTTTATGTTGACATTGTGGACATTGAAACGTTCATTTTGAGCAAGCTATCCATTCAAGTATCCTTTGTTTTCCTTGTCAAATTTAATTACAAAGTGATTGGTCTGTTTGCAAAAACTAAAAAACGTCCTCTGTGTCTTTGTCAAAGGAGACGAATGCGCATGGAGCTGTTAACGTACACACTTCTTTCAATTACATTTTACCAAATGAAGAAGCGCCGCTAATTACTCTTCATTACTTGACTGTGACGTCATATTGGCGATACAGCTTGGGGGAGATAAAAAGACTTGAAATTATGTCTTGTTTGTCATGACGGTCGAGAGACTTTTTTAGACCTCAGGTGTAAAAATTATATGCGCAGATACTGGAAAATCCGGTATGGTCTCGGCTATAGAAGCTGAAAACAGAACTTAAATAAGACTTTCCGCTTGTCAATGTTTGTGTTGTTTTTAGGTCAGTACCGTTGCGACATGAGTCAATCCCGGAATTAAGGGTTGAAAAAGTACTCTAAATAATGGTAGATTATGCGCGTTATGTGACTAGTGGATCTACTATGTGTGTGGTATTACTTAGATCATTCCTGAACCCACAGTGTCATATTGCAAGGTGACATTCAATTCTAATAAGGTGACATAACAAATATGCATGGGCTATTGTCCAGCAGTGGAACCAAGTTTGTTTGAACTGAGAAATGCAATAGCTTGCAATGGGAGGTATTGATTGTGCATAATTATATGCAGGGAACAGTGTTTGGCGTGTTCAAGGCTGGTTTGCATGACACGTACATGTACACAAGATTCGGTCTGTGGTATACTTAGGTCAGTCAGGAATTGTACTACACATGCGCGGATTGCCATCGGTGACTTTTCAATAAAATCTGCTATAACAGGCTTCAATGAGAGGTTTGTTTGTGCATGCAAAAACGTGTTTACACTAATGAATACTGTGACATTTTCAGTACAATAAACTAAAAACAACGCTTTAATCATATGGGATCTTTTAATTTTTTGTATTAGTTCGCAGTAGCTCCAAATGTCTGGAAAAATAAATACACGATTATGTAGCTTACTACTTGCAAGTAACGAAAACCATAGGAAAAATATATGGCAATTAGGGTCAAATGACGTTTCTAAAACTCGTAAAAATAAACGAATTCGGAGTGTATATCGGAACAATTTTGAAATGAAATTGATATTTCCATGGATATTATTTGATTTTTGTCATCAAACAGATCATTGGTATATGTTTCAATTTTGGAGCCATAGCACTCGTAGTCGTAGAGTAGTTGCTCTTATTACTTTCTGTTGTTGAAAACTTTCTATGCGTAAAAGACTAATCATTTTGAGGTTAAGATGGCTGTTTGCCGGCAAGACTTTGCGTTTGATTTCAATTCAATGCCATATTTCTGCTTATCAAAGGGGTATTTATAGAAAATGCCACTGAACGAAATTTTTCTCATGTAAACTCTTGCGGATAGGAATTGAAGGAAAAATAATTTCTGTACTCAACTCAATAATTAAGTGTAATCGGGTGCATTCAATTTTATTGAATAATTCAATGAGTAGTTTTTTAAGTTACCAATAATCATGTATTTTAATTGAGATGGCTAAAAATGTGAATGATAATTTGTCTACAGTACTCAAAAATCACATTACTTATTGCGCTTATTTAGGAAACACAGAGAAATTATTCAAGAGGTTAGTGAAAATGATTAATCAAGAAACTTGCTGGAAACTCAAACCTAATATAGTAGGTATGTGGGGAAAAATATAGGAAAAGAAAAGGGAAAAACGAAAAAGTTTTGAGTGTACTGTTTAATTGCATTATTGATCTTATCCCTCGTGTACCTAAGGGGGGGGGGGGTGGTTACCACCCTTTCGGGTTTTTCCCCGGCTTGCTAAAAACCCCTTTTTTGGTGCCAAATTATTTAATGTAATCTTCAATTGACATATTGCTCCTTTTAATCCAAACACAAACATCTACCGGGGGTATAGGAAAGATAAAGGTGATTCCCAAGTAATGAAGGGGTGGGGGGAGGCAACCACCCCACTTCGGGAAAAAAGTACCAACTGCCTAGCACGACACATGAAAATCAAGACACTTGATTTTTGTACCATTATATAACTATGGTCCTCCTCTTTCCATTGCTACAAAACATGAGTACCAACATACCTAGCTTGCGTCACAATGACGTCATTAAAGTTCCAATGTCAGGGCAAAAAAAAAAAACAATTTCATAGACACATAGTGTATAGGAATAGGGGGAAAATTCAATTCTTCGCCAAAAAAAGGTCTAGGCAATTAACATTTTTCATGATGGGAAATGACTAGTTTTATATAATGAGAGCATTTAGTGATATAATAGGGTTTGGGTCGCTAAAATTGCGAAATATCAATTTTCCCACCTATATTCAGTATTTTCGCACTTTCCTCAACTATGACGTCATAGTGACGTCATACATGGGATGTTGGTATTTATTTTGGTACCAATGGAAAGAAGAAACTCTGAACCATCCTTTGGTACCAAAATTTAAAGGAATCGATGTTTCAGTAACGAAAATCACAGGGGGGTGGTCCCACACCCCCTTCGGGCGTTTTATTTAAAAAAATGGGTCGGGTAGGCGAGGGTTAATTTGGCTGTACATTAATCATAACTTTTAAAACAGGTAAGCCTATATAACAGGAATCAAAACCTGGGACCTCTGATATGAACCCAAAATACCTAATCAATCAGATATATGACTTACCATACAGGGAATATAAGGACATTGAATTTATTGTGGTATATACAGGTATTTCCTTTCAATTTTATATTGTAATTAAAATAGACAAATATCATACCAAAACGTGAAAGGGTTTCAACAAGAGGTTTTTGAACTATCTATAAAAAAATTGAAGTGAAAAGAGGTTACTACATTAGTGCTTGTTTTATTCCTTTCTGGTTGGTACAAAATTATCTTGTTGTTAGAACTTTGAATTACCAACTTAGCTGATTTTAATCTTTTTACTTATTTCAAATTAACATCATTTAATTTGCAGCAAACAGTGTTGTTAAAATGAGTAAGGTACTATTTTTGCACACAATTTACCGTCGTAACTTAATACATGTATGTTTGTGTTATCACTTCTCAAATGAAATAAGGGTATTTGTGAAATTATTCTCATGAAACGTTAGTTGCATCATTACAAAATAAAAGAACCTTTAACTATTATGTCTAAAAACAATAAAAATAATAATAAAATAAAACTCAACTGGCGCGATTCAAAACTGACAAACGTAGGCTCCTTTTGCCGTGCTCATCGCCCGGAACTTAATACATGTATGTTTGTGTTATCACTTCTCAAATGAAATAAGGGTATTTGTGAAATTATTCTCATGAAACGTTAGTTGCATCATTACAAAATAAAAGAACCTTTAACTATTATGTCTAAAAACAATAAAAATAATAATAAAATAAAACTCAACTGGCGCGATTCAAAACTGACAAACGTAGGCTCCTTTTGCCGTGCTCATCGCCCGGATCGTCGCTAGACAGTCAAGACATCTTACAATCTACGTCTAGTAAAGAACACCAGCAAAATGCATATTTTTCTTTATACCACTACTAACATGCATCTTGTATAACGTGCGCTGTAACGTGCGCTGTAAAAATTACAGTGCACTTCACAATAAAAAAGGATCAGAAAAAGACAATACTTGGCCGAATATTTAAACATATAGCAAAATAATTTTTTGTCCAATTTCGAGGCCTATTACAACTAAATTTTTAAGAGAGGCTCCTATTTGAACTTTGAATTATAATCAACATTATGTACACTTTATGGATATTCAATATAAGTTATTTACAGGAAAAATACTGTAAATCGTATAGGAAAATTACTGGTAGCAAATTTCTGCAACAAAAATCCATTAAACTACAGCTTTTTAGTTCCATCCAATTCACTTTATATTTTACAGTTTAATGATATGTTTTACCACAATTAAACTGAATTTTACAGGATAGAACCGTAAAAATTGGTTGAATTTGGTGGATAGCGCCTACTTAAGTTAGGACGTTCGCCAAATATAGATGTTTCGTGTTTTGATTGAATCAATTTTTACAGTATTGACTGTACTTTTCACAGTAATTATTCGGCAGAATTGCTGTCAGTTAAAAATACTGGAAAAATATATAATTTTTTGAGTGTGGCAAAAATCGTCTCAGATACAGCTACACACATTGTACTAATAAAACTTCGACCAGACTTCTATATAGCCTCCCCCCCCCCCAGTGTTGATCGAGCGAGGAGATGAATCTCGCAATATCCTTGATCGATAGGTCACTTAATAAGCTGCCGTGCGGTGGTTTTCAGGTACTAGTCAGGTGGAAGTTTGCGCAACACAGGCCTGAAGGATGGAAATGGAGTACAGACTTTTTCAATCGATCGATTTTAGTTTATTAGGACATAAGCAAATAATTTTTGAAGGGTGTGCAAAATTTGGCATGCAGTGGAATTTTTGAAAATCCAATATGGGCTGTCCATGTCCGAAATTTTTCACTAAAAAGTCCCTGAAGGATTTCTTAGAGAAACAATTTGTTTGCGGTACTCGTAACGAAGAAGAGTAGTAATTGTAACGGGTATCGTACATTGCCAACCCAAATAACCAATTATGGCTGCTCAAAAGTCAAAATATGGCGCTCGGAATCATTAAAATTGATCTAATTCCTCCATTATATCTATTTATGATATGTAGAATATATCCTGACACCTACAACATGTTCTGCAGGTGTTCAAAATCTATACAATTGAACACACTCTGCAAGAGTTATTTAATATCCTAGAATGCATTGTAAAATACACATTGGGACACGTCAAGTGTTTCCACATTTTGCTAGATGTAGAGGCGTGATTCTAGTGTCTCTATGTATGCTACACTTATGAAGATATATGTATTTGACACTAGGGACATTCCTTATTTGGCATTTCTCTGAACGACATTTTCCAAAATTCAGAGACAGACAATATAGCCGCCTTTAAATATATTCAAAACTTATTTATACCTCTATTATAGAGTGACATGCAATAATTATCATATACACTGACATTAAGTTATGGATAAGTATTTGACCATTGACATCCTTAATATGGCATTTTTTGTTCGTTAACATGCAAAAATGCTAAGATGGAGGCCAGTATGGCTACCACCTTTAATACCTTCTTTAAAAACCTATAATACGATACATCTGTATTGTTATTAGTTATAGCATACAAATTGACTTTTCGCATGTTATACTGTTTTGTAAATTAAAAGTATATGAGTAGATTTGCATGTATTTTGAACATTACAAAAGCCTGTATTTTGGGAGTTTTTGTTTGGACAACGCTTTAAAATTCACAATAATGCGGCACCACATATGTTTTATATTATTTTTTGTATATATTAAGATTCCAATTTGGACTTTTTTGTAGATTCTTTAAAATGGCTTTAGTCGATATTGGCCCTTCCATTATGGATGGTTTAAGTTTGTTAATACACTTGAAATGTCAGATAGAGTTCCTACTGGGTATTAGAGTCCCATATAATTTATGTCTCTATCACAAATACTTGATGAGGTATGATCATTTGAATGATTTCTGAGCATATTGGGTTTCGGGGTGGCCATATTGGATTTGATGGTAATGTTGTGATCAAATCACATCAAGAACTCGTACAGTAGATTCCCCGTGCTTTAAAACCTGGATATAGAGTATAAAATTGTGGCCATTTGAATTAATTTGAGAGTGGTAGCGGCCATATTGGAATTTTTTATAGACAAGGCACTGCACGAAATTTTGCACACCCTCCAGAAATTATTGGCTTAGGTCCTCATAAACAAAAATCGGTCGATAGAAAAAGTCTGTACTCCATTTCCACCCTTCCCCCACGATTCCCCTTGACTAACAGACGAATGCAGATTGGTCTGTTTGGAAGACTTTCATTTGGTCTTTGGGTATGCTGTTCCAAAAGTGAAAATCTATTATATCTACAAATTGGAATGTTATTTTTGCTCAATATTTGGTATATGAAAAGAGCTCGTGATATAGTATCAAAATATGCGAAAAAATCAATTTCGCCAAAATGGTCGATTGGCCTGTTTGGAAGACTCGTGACGATATCAACAATAACGACTTGCACTTTGACATAAAAATGTACTTGTGAAAGACGTGCTATCGATTATTATATGATTATATTTGAATACAGTTAATTTCTTTAAACTCTTCTACCAATTACTATTAATATATGTATTTTACTATAGGTTTTCCCGGCCAATTTCGCATTTAACGTGTTTCATTTTATAAAAGGGTCATTCGTTTCCGTGCGAAATTGAACGATGATGTATATTGTTATTTCAATTAAGCAAAACGTCATTCAATTTCCTTTAAGGAGCATTCGACTTCATAGAATGGTCGGCCAATTGTGTAACTAGCTCAATCGATCGATCATGTTTTCTATTTCGCCATTGAGATAACAAAAATGAAAAATGTTCTTGTGAATTAGCGAAATTTCGCATTTAATCATATAGTCCATGAAAAAAATCCTTCCTCAGCATTTTGGGCATTAAACAATATTATATGACCGATACATAGATGTAATGAAATTAAAATGACCTGATTGTAGCCTTATTAAGAATAAAGGCAAAATGTATAGACCTATATCTGAAAGGAACGGATCATGATTATATATATATATTGTTTTTTGTTTGTTTGTCTTTTGTTTTATAATGTCAACTTATGTAGACATAGACTGTTTTCAGTAATTAAAATTTATTATTTAGTATTAAAATTTGATATATTCATCCTAATGAGTCTAGCACAAAGATGCCCTTACTTAAAACACGGGCCTTTAAAAGACATCAGTATCAATGCTGAGCATGATACATATAAACAGGAAATTTAAGAAAGTGACAGTGATATATATAAAATGAATGGTCAAGACAACTACAGTGATAAGCTGAATAAAGCAGAGAATGAAACGTTAAACTTTTCAATGCAATTTTTCAATTTTGTTAAGCAACTTAACAAAATGAAGTTATAGGCTTTAAAGAGATTTTTCTGAAGAATGTACATTCTAATTTGACAAATCAAATAATCATGTGAATAAAAATAACTGTCATAAAGACTAATGTTTAGTGTACTCGAAAAGTTTGAAAACACATTCTAAATTGGTCCAGCCGTTTGGAACGTAGATTAAAAAATGTGCACTAAATTGGCTTATAAGATAGTGTGTTAATTAATGTGTGATCACTCGCTCACATTTGGAGAAAACATTTCATGGGCATATAAGAAACATGTACTTTCATCTGATGTGAAAAATCTTAGTAAAGTGGGTAGCGAGGTCATAGATCGGGTCACCCACCTTTAAACTAATTCTGTTTTCATTTACATTACTGTACGTGACAAATTAAATTTGACGGAAAAATATAGGCCTGTTATATATATGTGTGCCTGATGATATGAAATTTCATAAAATTTGTATTGACAAGTTTAACAAAATAGATATAATCAGGAATGTAATTTTTTCATTGTAGGTCTATAACGTAAACGTAGGCCCTGTATTGTAGGTCTACAACGTAACGTATAATTGAATGCATAATCGTCAATTAGAATAACAATTCACGAAATTGAAAATAAGCCCTACATTGTTTCGCACCGTTCTTGTTTACGTGTAGCGAAAAAAGTTGATTTTTCGAAATAAATGCGAAATGGCGAAATTGAAAGCATAAAGACGGACTTGCATTACCATAAGCTAAATGTTATGCTGTACAACGAAATTAACTGACGAAAAATGGAATAGAGTGCTCATAATACGAAATTGTACTTAGGACTTGGACCGGTAAGCCCAAACCGTGCGAAATCGATTGCCAAATTACTTTTTGGTTGATAAAAGTTCGAAATTGGCCGGGAAAACCTACATTAATATATGTATTTTACTATTAACATATGTATTTTACAATTAATACTATATATTGGGGAGAGCGGTGGCCTAGCGGTTAGGATGCTTGTCGGTGGCGCAAATTTACCAAAAAATTCCGGGTTTCGAATCCCGGTGGTGTCACTTGCTGGGATTTATTCGGGTACTCAATTCTGGATTTAATCTGTACACGCGCTATTGATTAAATACAGAATACCGCTCTCCTCTATGGTTCACTTGGAATTGGGCAATGAATCATGAAAGCATCCCGTCCTTGGGAGAGGACGATAAGCCGTCGGTCCCGTGTGCAGAGAGTCACAAGTGTACATGTACATCGCAGTCAGTGTCGAATAAGAGCAGGGTGTAAAAATCCTGACAGTTCTCAATCCGCCCCCAGTCTAAAAAAGCGGGCCATGTTACACTGTTAAAAATTTCCGTAAATTAAGAAAACAGAATTTACGGAAAAATCTGTTTTAGAAAACAATAAAAATAAAAAACAAAAAACATAAAAAATAGCTAAAAATGTTAATTTACGGAAATATTTCAAAAATTTCTGGCAGCAATATTTCCGGACTTTTTTTTTTGGTTCCGTAATTTTAAAATTACGGAAAAATTCTGTTAAAATACATATTTTTTTCCATAATATGAGACAAATTTCTGTAAAATTACTGTCAAAGTTCCGTTAATTGACAGAAATTTCTGTAAATTTACCCTAAAAATGACTGGAAATACTGCTGCCAGAAATTTCCGTAAATTTACGGACATTTTTTTTAACAGTGTAGGAGCGTCCGTATCATGGATACACGCGGCCCCGGATCAGCTTACTCAGTTGACTAAATCCTGACACCACCACAAGCCATTATCCAATGACTTGTGGACCCGCTAAGAAGAAGAAGACTATTAATATATGTAATTTTACTATTAATATATGTAATTTTACTATTAATATATGTATTTTTACTCTTAATATATTTATTTTTACTATTTTCGTCCTAGAATGCAGATTTAGAAAACGTTTTCTAGTTACCTGTACATAACCCTTCAACCATTTCCAGGAATACTGTTAATGTAAGTGTTTTCGTCATTTTCCTCTGGAATTACAGATTAAAAATTATCAGTACTGCTCCAAATAAATTAAATGAAAAATCCAGTGCTTTTAACCTCCTGACGTCACTATAATTCTTTCAGTCACTTTTTCAGTTACATATACCAGTTATTACCAGAGTACACACTGGCTACATTTGTTGCATATTAAAGGCAGGGTTTGCAATGGTATTGCCTGGGTTTAACTTTGGGTGCTCCACTCTGCAACTGATAGATAGCCATCGCAGCATTGAGATTATAGCTACTCCCACCACGCTTCCAATGGCAATTCCTGCAATAGCGGCGCCACTTACATCTAAAATAAATAGAAAATTATGAGGTAATATTTATTTCGTGTTCGTTTATGAACACTACTAGTAGACCAGGGACGTGGACCAAATAACACTTTATAACAACTTCTGTAGTCCCTCATCTGGGGGCTAAGGGATAACCAGTGTAAAAATTCATAATAATTATGTACGATTCAAATAACTGCTCCTGTTCCCGACAAAAAAAAACTGGGGGCACATTTTCCTTAAAATATATAAAATGTCACCTCAATTTCTTTTTCCCTATATCAGAGACCATGGATATGTATAGACTTCCGCAAACCATGGAGCTAATAGATTACCTGGGTCGGGTATGTAGGGCCATTGTTATTTGTTATAGCCAGGTGTTACCTCCTCCACGATTCGGGTTGTGTGACAAATACCCGTCCTCTCCTCACAATAACTAACCATTGTACATTATAAAATAGGTCGTTGACACTAATTTTCTTCTCAAACGCGGTAAAGGTTGATGAAATGAAAGTTAAGCATAATTTACGGATTTTTGGGTTCTGCACAAAGTTGTTAGGTCAAAGCTTGCCCCACAAAGAACATTCCTTTATGATGTGTTTGTTCATGTTTGCTTCTTCTTCCTTTTCGTAATAAATGATGAAAAAGGACAATTTAATTGAACACGCACTATAGAAGCTCAATATTTCCTTATTTGTGAATGAGGTTAAGTCTTTTGTCCTGAAAAGAAAGTACTCAGTCTAATTGGAGAGCGTAACAGCGAAATCTCTTCAGCTGCGCGACAGTATAACAATGGTTTCCTGCACTCCAATGAAAGGGAATTTTGAAGTGTTTTTCTACACCGCATAACGGTCCGGTGATTGAATATCTTTAAAACTCATTGTTTTCTGAAGTCTATGTGTATCCACTAGTCCACTGAATTGGGGAACTGAAATTGAAATGAACATTTTATTCTTTTCAAGAAATGTGGCCAGTTTTACATTTTTTGGAACAGACGATTATAAATGATTTTTAAATAATTAATTATGAATTTACACTTGGTTTTCCCCCTAGCCCCCGAATGTAGACTACAAAACAACCACATAGAAGGACATGTCCCCTCAAGACTATAGCGGGACAGTTTGCTTAGCGTAGCCATGAATAATATGATCATTCAACTTGCGTTGACCATTTCGATATAAACTCATCTAATTGCAGTACTCTCTCTCTCTCTTGCGTACGTAGCGTAGTGGCGTAGCAAAGGGCAAGGTCATCAAAGTGTCGCACTCTGAAAAAAGAGGGAAAATTGTGAGTGACATGAAAAAAACATGCAAAATTAGCCATTTTGGACCCTAACAACCCTCCCAACGGGACTTTTCTCTTGACCGGGCGTTTGCCTTCTCAGAACCACAAGGATGTCTACGCAATTGTCTTGCGCTCCCTCAAAATATCTTAATTAGTTTTGGGAAGAATACTATATCTTGTGAGGGTTTGCAAGTTTTAAAGGGATTTTGTTACATATGCTACAATAACTCGCCGGGTAAAATAAAAGCAAGTAATTCATCCCATTGCCTTCGACGAGATGACACGTACACGGTAGTAGGTGTGGTGATATCTTTTCGAACCAATTCTTTATTGGATTGTTCAAGAAACTTAAAGCTAGAGAAGAAAAAGTTTTAAGTTCAAAGATTTAAGACCTCATTTATTAAAATCAAATGAGATAGAGGTTATTCACACCACTGCATGTATCAACGCTCGGTGAGTAACAGTTGACTTTTAAATTGACCTTGTGCACACCACAGCTAATAACCTCATCAATTTACAAAAATTTCTTAAATGAGGTTCAATTTACAATCAATCCTCAAAACAACGGTTACCAATACAATTTCACGCAGTACACACAATGCCGAATTCTACATGGTGATAATTCGTTTCTTTAGCACGGTTTCGCCTTGAAATTTCTAACATTTGGACTATCCTACAGTGCCGAACCTATGATTTGTGAGAAGAGCGGTCTCAGTGCCCTAAATTTTGTGTTTCATCGAAAATCTGAATGAGAGGGGGAGGAAAATCCACAACTTTTACCAATTGTAAGAATGCCAGCAGTACTTATACTGAACACGCCTAATCAAACAACTTTTCGGCCCAAATGTACAGCCAAGACCACAATGTAACGGAACTTAATGTCGGCAGGGCCACGTACCCCCGGCCCACAGGCCTATGCCTCTGCTATCAGAAAAGAAAGCAAAACTCAAGCAAACCACCAAACGGTTTCAGCTTAATTTTAAATCATCTTTTATGCTCATTTAAAAAAAACAAATTGGACAATGACGACTGGAGAAAAAGGTTCAGGTAAGTCCAGGGTAGGGGGAAGGGGATGGTTGAGCTGAGCCAACAAACTTTTTGTATTGAAAAAAAATGTAGTGATATAAGCAAGTAATCTTCAATGTAGGTCCGAATAGCTATTTCATATCCCTAACGTCCCTAGAGGAAAATCTGACGATCAACGCAAAAGGGGAGGTAGCGTTATTTTTCTTGTTAAATCTAGGAGCAATTAAATCCAAGGCAGTTGTCCGCTCTGTAATTTTTTCAATAGTGCATTTAAATGTAAGTTCGGGGTTTGCTAATTGTATGACGTCATTGAGTGTTTCAGTTCCAAATAAACGAGTTATATTAAATATATTAGACTGGGTTATAGAGTCTGAGTATATTTGTTCACCCCTAGAAATGCTAAACCCAATTTGTTTAGCTTTCTTTCGAGGTTACTAAACCCATTTGCAATGTAAAGAACAAAATCTTGGCATTGGCCGCCTAAAATTGTCAAATTGCATATTTTGGCAAACATTAATTGGAGAAAGTTCGAAGGAAAACTCTCATACACTAACATAATTATGTTCGTATTGGAAATGAGAGAAATACACTCTATTCGATCACTTTTAATACGATTTGAACCGCATCATGTTTTTTTTCAAGGTTACTCAGTGCATCAACTAACTTAAGTATTCAGCTAAACACATGCACGTCATATAGACAAGACGGAATTCGTGAAAAGAAACTTCATGAGGCATTTGTAGTAGAGGCATTTGAAACATTGTTTCTAGACTGATTTTTATGCTGATCACGAATATGACGGTTGCTTTGCTATATTTTGAGTGCAAAGGGGTCAAAAATTCAAGAAATTCAAAATGGCCGCCAAAATACCACTAAGATTATGTCAAAAGATATAAATTCATAATTTTCCACAGTTAACAGACATTAAACTTACTCTTCTACACAGACTTTTGCAACTTAGTATATTAACCCTAATTATTAGTCATAAAATCTAGCCTCAAGGGCTAAAATTGAACCAAATTCAAGATGGCCGCCAAAATATAATCAAAACTTAACTTAATTTTAGGCGTACAACCCCACAATAATTCAGTGTTATTAAACATACTGTCTCTTGAAGGTGAGTATATTGGTGAGTATATTATTATCAACTTCTCAGCTTAAGTTGTAGCCCAAGGGGTAAATGTTGATCAAATTCAAAATGGCCGCTAAAATACCATAGACCTATTGTATAGGTCTAAACCAGGATTGTAAAAAGTCACTTTACTACCTGCTTTAGTATAGGTGTTTGATACAACTTTCTAGACTTATATTTTGGTATGCCAGTTAACGTTCTGGCTTTGAGTGTAAAGGGATCAAAAATTTACAAAATGGCTACCCAAATACAACATTTATCACTGAAAAGTCAAAACGTGAGGTATTAGTTTGCATACTAGTCGTCTGCACCAGACAAGAACTGTTTGAGCAAGTCCAAAGACTGACAAGGTTCTTTACCACATCATTTCCATTTCTCGTACTTGGATAGATACAAAACAAGTACACCTGGCACAAAAAGTATCTCGGCATGTTTTTCGATCAGTATTGTGCCAAAGTCAGACCATTTTGAAAGTTTTCGAAATATACATTTTGTTGCCTATGTCTTGCTCTTTGATTTAATACCTCGCTTGTAAAAAAAGCGTGCAAAAATGGCTGAGATAGAGTGCCCGAAAGACGCAAACCCCCCAACCAAAAGTTGCAGTTTTTTGGATTTTTCAATGGTCACTCTGTGGTACAACGCAATAATACGTGTGTATTGATTTTACACAAAGAGGTTTTCCGACTGAATGAGCGAGAAAGCCTACTTGCAATATTGATTGTGGTCCGCGTGTTCGTGTCCCAGTACACTGCAATGCCCATTGAAAAATCCAAAAACTGCAACTTTTGGTTTTGGGGTTTGCGTCTTTCGGGCGTACTATCTCAACCATTTCTGCACGCTTTTTTTACAAGCCAGGTATTAAATGAAAGAGCAAGACATAGGCAACAAAATGTATATTTCGAAAACTTTCAAATTGGTCTGACTTTGGCACAATACTGATCGAAAAACATGCCGAGATACTTTTTGTGCCAGGTGTATATGTTTATAAGTCATGATTTTATGTATGCAAGCTTATGCAGAGTAAAGTTATAGACTAGAATGCCTGGATCTGGTTGCCTATATGAATTCTCTTTCTTTCAAAGGGACTTACAATGCATTTAAAAAGCCCAATATCTTCTCAGTAACTAATGTAGAAAAGCTTTTATTTAATAGATTCAACAATCTATCGATGTCTTTTGAATTGAGCCAAGAAACATATACAGCCTTCTCAAAACTTAATGTAAAATATGAGTTATTACTTTTATTGGAATTGCATAACTTCCTTAATCAACCTGTGTAAGTCAAACAAGTTATACATACATTTTAATATTTTCACCAATTCGCCTAAATTGGGAATCTGTTTCCAATGTCATTCAAATAAATCATTCCAGCTTGTATTCATTATAACGAACAGAACTCTGCTATTCCGTTTTATATTATCATTACCCCATAAAATAGCATTGTTACACTTATTTGCAGAAAATACCATGATTTTAATAGACACTGATAAAAAAAATATTTGACCACTGATGTCTACCACATTTTCAGATTTACAATTTAGTAGTTGTAAGGGATCGAACCAATTCTCTACGAATCTTTTCCATAGTACACCATTGTTCTGATATTCCAGATATCCATTTTATATTAAGAGCACAAATTTGATATTTCAAAATTAGGCATATTCCAAGCACCATATTCCACATACCCCATATTGGTTTCTCTTTTAACTTTCTCACATTTTGAACCCCGAAGAAACTTATCTGTGCAATGACCTTTTTGATAGTGAGTTCCCAGCATATAGGAAGTTTGAGATTTTAAGAGTTTTTATAACCGCTTTTTTTCTTTCCAATACTGATTTTGTTTTCGTTTCCAATTGAGAAACTAGACATTTAACAGGGCTTTCCGTGCATTTTATTTCTGTAAATTAGTGCTATTCTTCAAAAACTGATCACCTATTGCTTTACAATTTGTTTCATAATTATGGCACTATTATCCTCCAAAATGTTCATGTGTCTGGTACATGAAGTGAACATGTGCATGCATATTAAGGGTTCAAAGGTTTTTTATTAGTTGAACCCAATAATTTGGGAACATTTTTCTAAACTTGATTGAATACTTTGGCTGCCTATATTGACTGACAGAAATGCTTTTCCATGCCATTCATTCGTATTAAATTTGCACACGTATACGTCTTAACCCGTATCATGCACACGTATGTGACACACTAGCATTTGAGTAAGAAGAGGATCTGAATATCACAGGAGCCTTATTTAAGGAGTTTGCCCCCCCCCCCCCCAACTACAGAAAAGGTTTAACACTCTTGGTAGTTAGTATGGACCCTCTATATGAATGCTAGGTAGTTAGTAATCTCAAATCTCAATTTGTACAGGGGTCAACATTAAAAGTTAATCTGCTTGCAAATTATTGCCCGAGGAAAGCGGACTCACAAAAAGTATAGTTTTGATTATGTTGAAGGTCAAAGAAGGTCAACACCATTGAATTATATGCCCTATGACCTATTTTGTCACATAACATGATTACCATGCATTGCAGATGCTACAAACTATTCCTTATTTTGACACATTAAGCTAGATGAACAACTTCTTTTATTTTTACCAAAATTGGAGCACCTTCTGAATTTGACCCATGTACAAATGGAAATTGATTTTTTTAAAAAACATTTTAGCCATTTTTACCCTATAACTCCAAAACGAATGGTCATAGATGGTACAAACTATACATTTTTGGAATCTTTATGACTAGACGGACAGTATGGCATACATTTAAACATGATTGGAGCATTTTAAACGTTTGACCCCTGTGTAACCTTAAATTGGCCCCTATTGAAAAAGTGATACCACTATTTGAGAGTACTAACTACCTAGCATTTATATAGAGGGTCCATACTAACTTCAAAAGGTGTCAAACCTTGTCTGTAGTGGGGGAAAACGATGACGTTTGACCTGGGTCCATGCTCCTGCTCTAATTGTGGTCTTATAGGTCTACAGCATATCATCTTCGAGCCACTAGCATTAACTATTACTAATTTTGCAGTGGTGGTGTCAGTATTTTAAAGATCCCCAATATTTCGTTTAATCGAAAGGTAAGACCATAATATATCTGGCAGTCTTAGTTTACTGAAATTTAGGCATGCCAGTCTCATTTTTTGGAAAGTGTGTTGTAAGAACAAGCTGACTGAACTCTACATGATCGTTCGGGACCAATCATTAGTAATGGGAAAGGATACCTATCATTTTAGCGGACAAGATAGCTCAATCAGGTAAGCGCTCGACTCCAGTGTATGCTCATCCATGCGTATAGGCATGCGTTCGAGCCCTGTGAGATTCGGCTATCTTGTAACTTCCCTGGACAAGAAATTAACCGCTTGGTTGTTCCGATTTACCCATGCGATATTTGGGAAGCTGGTCCCGGCTGCGATGGTTATCTCGATGTATGTTTGCTGATAAGGGAAAGCGCTGATCCCGATCTGCTGCATCCCTTGAAATGATGCTAAATGGTTTATGGTATGGTTGGGCCAGAGTGATCAGCGGCCATTTGTAAAACCGCTTAGAGGCCAATAGCCTAAGGCGCTATATAATCACTCTTGTCTATTATTATTATTATTATTACGACGTCTGACGATCCCGTCACTTCCTACGGACTATCTTGGAAGAGGTGCGTTAGGCCTTTCCAAATCCTTTCGAAGTCCAGACATTCGTACTACAATTTTTTTTCTTTTGTATACATTAAGTATGATTTACCTTCTGGCTACAAAGTTGAAAACCCTACAAAATTAACAAGCATATCAAAAAGGCCTATCTCTTATAAATATAGAATGTCATTGCATTTTAGATGTGAATCGCCTCAAGTAGTATTCCTTTCACTGGATACAGTACTCCATGTACCTGTCCCTTTCTTTATAAAAACAATTTTGAATACAAAAATCACATTTGAGGAAGTATATAATTTTATTTATTACGTCAGTATTTGGCGGCCTTTTCTTCAATTTCGGCTCATGGGGATAGACCTTATGCTGGTAAGTTATTAAAATATGCTCGGCTTTCAAGGACGGTATAGAGAAGTAGTCGGATTTATTTTAAAAGTATAAATGCATTAATTACAAAATGATATGAAATATGTTTGCATTTGGCGGCCATTTTGAATTTTTTACATGTTGACCCCGTTGCACTCACAATTCAGCAAAACAACTTGACATTTTCGTATCACACAAAAAAATGAGTCTAGAAAAGTTGTTTGAAACGGCTGTACTAAAAAATGCCTGTACTTCCTTAAGTAACATCTTTTTGAGAATCTCGTTTAGTCTAATACGGCAATGTATTTACAAATACATGTAGTATCGCCTGGTGTCTAAAGCTCCCTATTCGGATGCATGCGGCGAAACCGGTTTTTAAGTCTCTTTGACACACTTGTCAGGAAAACAATAAGTTTCAACCATAAATAACAATCAACGGCACTCGCGTTTATGGAATGCTTTTCTTTCTTAGCGATTTCCGCAAGCTGACAGCCAATCTCTTAAGGGGATGACCCAATTTAAGGCTATACATTTTCTATCTTGATAAATGACCTTCACCCGAAGACCCATGCTATAAATTATTCATATCTTGATAGAAGACCTTCTCTCTTCTCCCGAAACCCCTATCTATAAAATTTCCGCGCCGATATTTCACAACCCGTTTTGTAATGTACTAAAAACGGGATTTTGTAATTCCCATACATGTAGAGTAATTAATATTGGTCGACCCAAATGAGGCGAATATTAGCTCCTAAACACCCAACCAAACATCTACGATTTTCACGGGTAAATAAGAAAAAGTGGAAATGGTAGCTTTCTTCTGATATCAAATTTTTACCACTGTGTAAATTCTGGGATCCCTGTGGACGAGGCTATAAGCGAACGGACCATCTGGACCTTTTAACTATTACAATGCTGACAAGTGCGTCAGTAATGAGGTTTAGATCCAATCCGCGACGTAAACTTTTGTTCAATCAATCCATAAACAAACATTCACATTCCATTCTATCCATTCTAGAGGATCCCTACTTACTTTTACCACGCTTCTTTACCATTGCTTATAAGTTTGCACCAATCACCAATGAAGACTAAGAAGCTAAGAACCAACCAATCACTTTGGATTAAATCAAAAAAAAAAAAACAACAATGCTAAGCCATTGCAACGATACAATAGCCCTACGATTTAAAGAAATGGCCGAGAACACCGATGTGAACGCAACTATAGTCCGCGGGAGCCATAGTCCGGCTCCATAGTCGATAACGAATAAAGCGTTAAACTAATGGTGCGGGTTGGGGGGAAAGAAGTTCAACTAAATCGAGCGCCCTATTCTTTACCGTTGTAAGCCGGACTATGGAGTAACGGCGGACTATAATACTTCTACAACACCGGTTCTGGCACGTGACATTTTTTTCAATCCATGCAGAACTGCGCCATCATCAAGCAATTTCTCAACATGGTATTGCAATAAGATGGGTAATAACACGGACGGGGTGGCTTGAAATATTTGCGTCACACTTTATTTTTACCGAAAAAAAGTCTATGCAGGAAGTGCTGTATACTCTATTAGATGTGGTTGCATATTTAGGTCCAGAAACGCTTGTGCCGGGTACAAAACACTAACTTAAAGGAAATATGTCAAGATTTTTTGTCAATCTCAGTTTGACTTATATTCCATAAAATATATGTACAACATCACGATTCCCGAAAAAATAATACATTTGATGTAAAATTAACAAAATAGAGGCTTTGAATTTTTGCTTTTTTGACATACTACGAAAACGGGCGGATTTTTCGCCACGACGCTTCCATTGATCAAAAGCGCCCATTTTGGCTCTCCTCGTGACTTCAATTGTGACCAAAATCGTGTTGGAATCAGAATGTTGTTATTGCTGACCTGTAATAATTGAATGGATTAATGAAAGTAATAATAAATTAAAAAAAAAGTTACAGAATGACTATTTTGTTTCATTTCGTTGTGTTTTAATTATATTGATATAAAAACCATCGATCGCAGCAGTTCACTCGAATAGAAAAGGAAAGTGGCAACACTGCGATATGATGGTCACACTACCGTAAAGAATTATGATGGTCATCACTTTGACGTCACCATTTTGCCTGCGAGTGGATTTGTCGAATCGTTTTCGAGTAAGCTCATTGGGCGGAAAATTAAAGGGCAATACTCAAAATGTGGACCATTTTCAACTTGATGTTGATTTATATTAATCTACGTTACTTAAGCTTGCCCATCCTCCCAAATTTTTCCAAATATTCGAAAAAGACCACATGACATATTTCCTTTAAAGCGCACTGGCACATTTTCACAAAATATAAATTCTTTCTTTCAATTTGCTCTCAAATGATAGTCTAGGCCATTGGTAGAACAGAGATATATTGTACACATAAAATAACTACCCCAAACATATAGGGGCATTAATAAGAAACTAAAGAAAAAACATAAAAATAATTTGTAGGCTAACTTTTAGTTTTCATAACGTTTTAATAATCAACAAATGTGTATATTACCTGAATATGTTTGACTCGTACTCACTGGTAATAAAACACACAGTTATAGACCGGTCAAACATTGTGCATAGCGTGGACACAGCCTACGGCTTGCGTGTTCTTGTGTTAAACGCCGAGTTTTCGTTCGTCGTCTGCTGAATTTCGCGTCGCCGGCGACGCTAAATTACAAATCGTTCCGTTTACCCATAAGGATCATCTTCGGGTGAGGGCTTTTGTATATAAGCTTTAGCAATCCAAATGCAAAATAATCTATTTTTTTGTGAAAAATCCTGAGAGGGCGTCAGCTATTTTTTCAAATGGCCAGTGTCTCTTAATAATAATCGGAACCCCACGCCTTTTCAAAAGAACCTTGGGTACTAGTTGCCCCTGCCGAATATCGCTATCAGTGTTTTGGAGGCCAAAGTTCTTTGTGTTCCCAGTTCAAAATTCCAGTTGTATTGAACGTTCTCCATTTTCCGTACGGAAATAACTGTTTCACTGTTTATAACTGTATAGTCGGTCTCACAATCACGCACAAGCGGGAATTGTTGCCCACTTTATATTGAAAATTGTTTCTAAAACGATTTTTTCCGCTGAATATGATGGTACCGACCGATTTTTTGAAAAAATGTGCCCAAAGTGCTTTTTACGGGGGTTTTCCACTCTCCCGATTGGGTTTTTTTTTATCGAAAAGGTTAGGAATTTCTATTTAATCGTTTGAGTGCCTACTGTATATTTTCGGGCATGAGAAATCAGCTGAGTTTATTTACACAATCCAATAGTATGCCCAAATGCTTTTGCCGGGGGTAACTACCCCAGGATGGGTTGTTTTTACCGAACAGGTTAGAATGTCCCATTTAACAGATTTGAGTGCCTAATTAAACATTTTATGGGCATGGGAAATTTCACCTGATCTATTCCAAATCCAGAAAGTGGCCCAAAGAGCTTTTTTCCGGGGGAACCACCCCAGGAGGGTGGTAGGTGTTTTAATGAAAGTTCGTGGAATGTTCAATTAATATAATTTGGGTTCTACTTATACATTATATCTGATATTAGAATTCAACGGAACCTTGGTGAGATCCAAAAATAGCCCCAAAACATTTTCCGGGGGTACCCCCGTTTTTCATTTTTGAAAATGATATTTTGGAGACGACTAATTATGAGAACTTCAAGTGAGCCATTAATAAAATCTAAAAATATGGTCAAGAAACGTTTTTCT
>JAMKCH010078185.1:0-12016 GCA_023653785.1 Ophioderma brevispina | reverse complement strand
GATAGTTTTATATAATGACCGAATTTTTTTAGAGCTATAATAGGGGTTTTGAGTAGACTTAAAAATTGCGAAATTCAATTTTCCCCTATAGTCAGTTATTTCCGTACTTTCCTCAACATATGGACGTCATGGTTGACGTTATAATGGGGATGTTAGTACTTATTTTGTACCAATGGAAAGAGAAACTCCTAAGCTACCATTTGGTACCAAATTTACAGGAACGGGTGTTCAGTAACGAAATCACAGGGGGTTAACCACCCCCCCCCCCTTCGGGAGTGTTGTTACTAACAAATGGCTAAGGTAACGAGGGTTAATCCATCAATATATTTTGATTATAAAAAAAAAAACATTAAAAATATAAGGCTTATCACAATGCAGCAACCGTGGAATAATAGTACAGATTCCGTGGGTTTAAAAAACAGGTGAGATGCATATGGTGGATATTAGATTGATCAGTTGAATAATTTATATATCCATGCATTTGAAATCTCAAAAAGTCAGCATAAAGTGAAGTCAACAGGGAATGGAACCAACAAAATATTAAAAATAAACTGAAAGAGGTCTATAGTAGTTCAGAGGAGAAAGAGGCGAGAGAGATTTCTAATCTACACTACCTTGTTCCTTTGTTCCATTTTCGATCCAAACTTATCTTGGTATAAGCATGTTGATTATATCTCCTCTATTATTTCTAAACGCATTTGGTGTTATTCGCAGGGGTTAAGTTTTATCTCTCCTCAGCTACTCTTAATCTGCTTGCCAATACCTTGATTTTTCCACAACTGTGATTACTGCAGTCCAGTTTGGTCAAACTGCAATTTAACTTAGGCCACTTATCTTCAAATTATTCAAAACAAACTTGCCCTTGTGCTACTTTCTGCTGACATTCGTACAACCTTTTGTGATATGATGAGCAACCTTGGCTGGGATAAATTAAGTGAAGAGGGAGCAAACATATTTTTACTTGTTTTAAATGTCTTCAAAATATGCTCCTTCTTAGTAATCATCACCATTTACTTTGAAAGTCTTATATCACACCCAAAATAAGCGTAGCCCAATCATGTAATATTTTCACTCGTCATCCCAACTTGGAGTATCCATCACCTGGCAAACGGACATTCAAATACAGAGGTGCTTCAATGTGGTATAATCTTTCACATCATGGTCCGCAGAATTTTTTTTCAGAATGACATATGTTAACATTTTAAAGCACATATGTGTTTGAATCTTGTTTTTATGAAGCTGTTTATATATTGCAGTTCCAATAACAATAAGAATTTCTGCATCTTTTTCCTTGTATTGTTTATGTATTTAAGCAACTTGATTGAAAGCTGATTTTTTATGCGGCCTAAATTAATATGTTTCAAACATGATCACTTAAATTCATTGTTTGTACATTAAAGGTATAATGTTATTAGCTTTCAATTGTAAAAAAATTTTTTTTTTATAATATGTATATCAGGGTTCGATGGGAGGAAGGACCATGTTTAAACTGATTGAGTGACCCTGAATAAATAAAAGTTTTACTACTACTACTAATAATACTTGTTATTAGACACATGCGAAAGAAAAAGTTAAGAAACTATCGGGATATCCAAATGAGGAAAAAATGAAATTTGCAGGAATAAGCTTAAAAGTGAAGGTAAGATGTACAAAAGGAAGAAAAAAGAAGTGTTCAAAGATATGACTCTCCATTTAGTTACGGTTGTAGTAAGTATCCGTACGGACCGTAAAGACTAATATATCCGATTTTGTCCTTTAGGTTGCTTCTCGGCAGGACCATATTTTAGGAATCTGTACAATGGCTTAATAGGGGTGGAAAAATTTTTAATAGTCTTAGCAAAGCTAATCTCTGTATTAATATTGATAATATTGTCCTGATTCATACAGTATCTGTGAGTCACGAAGGATCTCTGAATAGAGGGTGCTTTTTCAAAAATGGCCGCCAATTCTCTGTAAAGGCTTAATATGGGTGGAAAAAGTCATTTTAACAAGAGTCCTCTTCGGGTCAAGCTAATCTTTTAGTAGTTAATAGTGATAATAGTTTGTCTGATGTCATACAAGTAATCTGTGAGTCCCAGGATCCTCTGATAAGGGCCGCTTTTTCAAAATGGCCGCCACAATCATTGTAAAATGGCTTAGTAATGGGTTGAATAGTCATTTTAAGAGTCATTACCGAGCTTATCTGCTAGTTTTTAATAGCGATAATAATTGTCTGAGGTCATACCAACCCTGTTAGTCACAAGATCAATCTGATAGAGGGCGGCACTTTGCAAAATCTCGGGATCACAAAAAGAGATCAACAAGGTGTCCGTTTTAAAAAACAAGTATTGGAACATTCCCGCAGGCTCATTAAGACAGACTTATGGGGACAGAAAACAATATACTTAGAACAGCTTTTTCATTTCTCCAAAAACAGTGAATGCAGGATCTACTTAAGGGGCATTTACATGTGATACTAAGGTGATGCACTATCCTTTCTAAAGCCCCCCGCCAGATTATTTGGTCAAGGACATCTGCAATTCAAATGGCTTCCCTCAATGGTTCCTGTCTTCTATGTGTCAACAGGAGTCAACGCCTGTCAACCTTAGATCTCTTGTATCCATTATGTTAATCTGAGCCAATTTAAAAGGACAACAAGTTACTCCAGATTCGCAGGCACGTCTCCGTATTTCCCAACTTATCCTTTTCAACTTTAATGAAAGAGTATACTGAGCAACGTCTCTTCTCCCCTACCCATGATGAGCCACCCCATTGCCTTTGTATATAGGAAATCATATGCATACCCGACAGATAAGAAGTTTATCACCCAGTTTTATGACTAAGGTCTCAGTGTAAGCTAGGCTAGGTTTCTGCAGGTTGAACCCCAGCTTGCTACTGCGTCTGCCAATGAGTTTGAGGAAATGGGTGTTGTTTGTACCATCCTCCCCATTTACGGGTCATGGACTGTTTACTGTTGGTGTCCTAGAACAACATAGACCACATCCATCAAGTACTACTATACCCGCCACATAGTCTTTCATTGCACTAGCAATAGTGTGTTACAGCCTCCGACCAAGGTTTATATATTGGATGCAACCAGAATGCACGCAGCCTCTCTTCATCTAGTATGCAGATAACCAACACACTACCTGACCAGTATACCAATCACTCTGTGCGAGCGGTGCCTTTTCGCCTTCTCCAAAACCAGTTGTATCCTGTTCCAAGGCTCCCCTAATATTGGAGAGTAAGAGAGCCATCTACAAGAAGCCACAGATCATAGAGAGCAGTGGGTGAACAGTGCGATTCTCACTATAAACATGAACTGACAAAAGGTGACAAGTGGCTTGCCAGCTTTCCACGGCCTCTCTACACATCGTTCAACCGTAAAGTATAAAAGCCCTTCACTCATACAGCCTCTTCCCCACTTTTCTTCTGTGGAAAGCAGCTTACATTCGCCATGGTCAAACATGGAATGAACATGCCTACCCCAACTACACAATTCCTTAAATCCAGGTCAGAGACCATTTTGCAATGGATGCACCTCTTTTTGCCCTTGCCAAATTCATTCATTGGCACTGGCCTACCCTACCCTGGTTAGGGACAAATACCTGTAATGTTTGGAGAGGTCCCCATAGAAATGGCAATGTGGAAAACTTTGGAGACTATTAGATGGCTCTGGTTGGTACTACAGCACTTCCAAATGCAGGTTTGCTTCAACAGCACAGCAGTACTCCCTTCCTTAAGCTTCTCATCTTACCAGAACCAGACACGGCCATTAAGTCAGCGCACTGGCTTTATCTAAGCTACTTAAGGATGCACTCATGCAGACAGAGATGTCCTTGTAGTGAGGTTCATAGAGACAACATGAATACCAGAGTCCAACGTTCAGTATTGGACCCTCCCCAACATGGAGGTCATGGGCCCTCATTTATTGTCAGAGCTCATCGTGAACAAAACTTTTCTTTAGGTGGAGCACTCAATGCTATTGTTCCATGTTTTCTGCTCTCATCACCAGAATTATGCCCGATGGTTACAAAACACATCCGTGACATGCAGAGCCTTCCCTCATCTATTCTTTGTGAGTTTGAAGAGCAGGGCTGCAACTGGATTGTTCAGAAGACACTGAATAGGTTTTCATCAATGCCGATAGACCCATCTCACGAACAAAATAATTTTCTAGTCAGGGTGTCTGATGTTTGCCCGTATGACTAACTCAAAATCGCATCTGTTTTAGGAAATGATGCGAGGCAGGTCCGGAGCATGCACTCCTCCATTAAAGCGAATCATACATGTTCGGCTGGAGGAGAGGTTACTGATCAAGAGAATGTTTCCTCTAACCACAGAAACTTTCAACAACAAGTATGATTTGACTCAGCATCAGTGATATGAGGAATCCATTCTTAGATGACCACTGCCTTGAACTCCTTGCCTTGGACCAGAAACCCTCAAGGTTACGGATGTGTCTGTAGTCAGCACAGTTCGCCTCATTGAATCTTTGGGCAAGGAGCAATACAACGATACTGCAAGACGTGTTATTGTAGAACGTACACACTGTCTATTCATGAACCAACTCATGAAGAAATTCTCTCCCTCCCTTCAATGTCCCTTGACGAATGCACCACAGCAGACCGAGAAGATTGCAATGCTCACTGATGATATTGCACTTTTCTGCTTTCCCGACTCATATCATGATGGCACATAGGAGGGTGATATGAGCCGCATCTGTCGAACCAAGATCACCCATACCCCCATCATTATCCTGATTTTGGCGGCAAGCCTACGCCTTCACAGATTTTTGACACCCTGCAATCGTCCTCTTTTATTTTTTAGAGCATTTTAAAGCTGGCGACACAATTCTTACAACTGATATAAGTAATACAACATGGCAAGAGCTATTTTCCTCGTCAAAAATCAGACAATCATTGCGGGAATCTTGCATATAGACCTACAAGGTCGCGAACTTGCATGTTATAGCGCCCTCTATATGCTCTTCTCCATATAGAGACGTGTTAAAATAGATTTTGAAGAAAAGTCATAATTGCCCGCAATGAAATTTCATAAAATTTACAACCCCGGACTGCATGTCAGTGGTATGAATAATCCAATCAGTTGTCAAAATGTGTCGCCTTTGGAAAAAAAAAAAAAATTATTTTTTAAATTCGGGTTTTGTCATAATAAATGAGACTTTTCATCAACAGCTTGTGCTTTCCTGTTAAGTCTGAATCTATTAAGAAGTTGGAGAAAAGAACCAGAAAGATCTCCTTCCAACACCTTTGATTTTAAACGTCTGGATGGGGCGCCGCTGTTGTAAGCAGTCTTCTTTCCACAGCTAGGTGGCCGTCCACAGTTGAACATATATGGGCTGAAAATGTATTTGTGCCTCACATCTTAAGGCAATTAATAGATTCCTGACAGAGTTTAGTTGTATGGGATCTACACCACTATATGATCAAAGAGCCCACACGTGAAAAGCGGGCAGAGCATTCGCCGGAAAGTTGAGGTTCGCAATAAGATACCAGGACCTGGAAAAGACTTTCTCATGACTCCACTAACAAGCAAGAACACTTTGCATTCCTCTCTAACACAGGGTTCACATGGATTGCCCAATTGGGAGATATATTCATTACATCTGGCACTTCTGTAGTCGGCACAGGTATCAACCACCCAATGTCCGAGGGCGCGATCAACGAGAAGCCGATACACATTACTATATTCATCTAGCAGGTATGCTTTTAGAGAAAATGTTTCCACTACTACATGCCCAACTTCACACAACTGAGGCACACTGATTTTTGGTGATCCTCATTGGTAATTGCACCGTCTACTCAACTTGAATCCAGCAGCAGACATCTGGGTTGCTTTTGGCATCGGCAAAAATTTTCATACATACCATTTATTATAACATCTTCAATGCTCTTGGTAAAACAGATCTCTAGCCCATCCTGTATTTCACAGTTTATCCCTGGCTCTGCTGACACGACATCAGTCCTTCTTCCGAAAGGGACGGAAATCACTCGTTGGAGCCTTAAATGGTTACCCTGATGTAACCCAAGCTTTTACTTTACATGGCACCAAAACACCTTTGCTTCAGTGTATCAAGGAATCCCCCTCATTCAGGCTTTTGGAAACGCTTCTTTAATTGTACTATTCCGACCAGGCTTGTAACCGTGAGACTATCAATGAGGCAATTAAGGAGGGAGTTTTTCTGTCAAAAGACCAATTCCATGGAAGCTTCCTCCCACCACAGATGATCTACACATACAAAACATATAAAGCGTGTCACCTACCAGGCTGGTATCTGGAGCACCAGTGAATTGCCCAAGCAACACACTTCGTCCATCCTCTTAGGAATGGGGTGGACACAGGCAGGGGGAAACAAAAATTGGTTCCCAGCTGGATTACCTTTCCTGTTTCATCCAAACTTGCAGGGGAACTTGTAAAGTGCAGGTGTAGAGTTAAACGTGGTTGCAGTGGCCTGTTGTGGGTGCAAAAAAGCAAACTGGAAATGGTACAGAACTTTGTGAACTGTTTTTTTTTTTCCCCATTAGTGTCTAAGCCATTAGGTATTGAATATAATACTCGTTTCATGTGCTTTACACACATTCAGTGTGTTTTTGAATTGTTTTGTGGCACTCAAATCTGATCCCTATGCTTATAATTTTAGTGTCAGTACCCCCTAACCCTCATTGTAATGAATTTTGTTGGCGGCGGCCATTTTGAATACAGCGAGCCCTCAGTAACGATATCCTACTAATGCCTATGGGACATATGTCCATGACCCATATACTACAATTCTCAAGAAATTGCTTTAATGTACTTATTAGTGCTCTTGGTGACCACAATAACCATAATCGGGCGGCCATTCTATAGTATTTTGGCGGCCATTTTGAAAACGCCCCCAGCTGCCTACATAATTTCTCCGATAGTTGTGGGTCCCCTTCTAATTCATATTCATGTCCTTAGGAAGTACCAAAAGTTTTGGTGCTTTTGTCGGCTGTCCTCATCGTTTTGTTAACGTACCTGACTATATCATTTGTTACTGTTTGTAGCAACGGTATCAACCTAAAATGCTTATATACCGCTCGCAGATATGGCGGGTCACATTTCTTGGGAAAATACAACTGACCATAAATCTGAACAAGAATTAGTCAAATTGGGTGCACAAAAATAGGTTACTAGGAGATGAAAGTTGGTTTACGAAAGCAGAAAATGGGAGTTCAACATCTAAGTGTGTATCTCCGTAGGGTGTATTGCAATGGTAAGTAAGCAGCTATTCATAACTACATAGTCAACATCTATGATGACAATCTTGGCTTTTGATTTACAAAAACCTTTTTTTTTAGGTAATCGTATGAAATTGGTTTCTATTGGTGTTTCTTGATTTTTAATGGAAACTATTGATACATACATACATACATACATACATACATACATACATACATACATACATACATACATACATACATACATACATACATACATCTACTCAAAAAACAATTGACGTATGAGAAAGTAACTTTTAGAAAAAAAATCATTATTTGCGTTACGTAACTCAGTGTTTGCCTTTTCCTTTACAAGATAAATGTTATATCACTGGCTATTACTCCCTTAGCCATGTTAGCTCTCTAACCTAATCTGTACCCCGCAAGTGTCAAAGAGGCAAGGCACCGGTAGCTAGGCTAGTAATAAATGTCTGCTTCACGACGCTCATCTAGACTGCAAGCTCTTGAGCAAAACTAGAATAATATCCTGGGGTTCAGGTCCAGACGCACATTACACTATGCGAATAAACAATCTACAAACATCTATGGGAATACGGCAGAGTTAATACTTGAAGGCTTAGTAATATGCCCTCTTAGATCAAAACACACGCGGCAGATTTTAAAATAGGCCAAATTACGTGGAATTACTGAGCTGGGATCTAATAGACAGCTCTTGTCTTGACAACACAAATTACTTTGCGTTTATTTAACATTGCTTGTGGCTAATCAAATAAATTACTGTTGCTTTTGGTTTATACAATTTGTTTCATTATAGTAATTCCTTAATAAAATATACACTAAACAACATTAATATCTGTTCATATGATGCTGCTGCTGGAGGTGACGTTAATTTTAATAATATTAATTATAAAATGATAGTTATTCTAGTGGATTATCCTTCATTTGCATAAATTAATATTCATATAATTTGTTTTCCAAAACGGAATAAACCGCAATACAAAGGAAGGCGTTAGGGGAAAGGTATATTTCGCCCTAATGCCGTAATGAGTGAATAACAAAAGCCAATTTCCTCTTAACGTACATGATAGCAATATAATATTCATCATCATCATCATCATCATCATCATCATCATCATCATCATCATCATCATCATCAAATGATACTTAAGGGAAAATTGTACTTATTCATTAGGTTATAATGAGCTCTTTTTATTATTTAAATTAAGTAATATTAATATCCGTTGTTATTCCACTTCATTTGCATAATTAATATTCAATCCTTGACGGAATAAACGCAAAACAATGGAAACCTTATTAGGGGACACAAGAATTTTCGCCTTAATTGCCAATCAGTGTGGTAACAAAAGAGGGAATTTCTCCCCGTAAGTGACCAAGTGGGTGCTCGTGTGGACCCACAAAATTTGTTTTCGCGTTGCCGCTTTACGCGTGGGATATTTTCATCGAATTGTTTTGCAATTTTTGCCTGACTTTCATACTGAAAAAATTCAAAATCGGAAAAGCCGTAAATGAGTTAATAGTGGGGTCCCATGGACTGCCCACTTGGGCAACTAAGGGAGTGTCTGAGATATTTTTAAAATCGAAGATTCATAGCATTTTTCTTAATAGATGTGCATTTATTACTAATAATAAAGCAATTAACCCTTTATGTAATGACAAAAATTCAATGTGGGACGTCGCTAAAACCGTTAATGTACAAACTCTTTATGGAAAATGTACGTGTATTTTGCAATACCGTTAAAAAATACAGGGATTGCTAAAACTGCAAGTTTTTGTAAATATATGTATGTGCAAAAGATTTTTTTTCGCTGAGCCATTTTTCATTTATTTGATATGTAATGAGCTTGGTTCGCCACTATACTTACCGTGTCGAATTAATTTTCAAACTATTTTATTTTGTCAAAGAGTACCATTTTCATTAAATACATTTTAAACTACAACACCGCTGAATTGGTCTAAAAAGCCCTCTTGTTGACATCTAGGCTTAAAAAAGTATTAATCATTATACAGCAATTTCAAAATAAAGCCACAAATTGCTGTCAATATTAATCCCAGGTAGGAATATTCCCTGGCAACGTTGACCCTAAGTTTTATGAATATTGGGAGACAAAGCCTACGCACATTGTAAAATTGTTCAAACCAACTTCCATATGTGCCACCATACTTCCAGAGATTGTATGTCACGAAGCGCTTCTGGAACTGAAATCTTGTGATTAAAGATTTTCCAACGGAAAATCTAGTTACATTGGATTGTTAGTTGAAGTTAATTTGGAATCGAAGGTAATTTCTGCGGAGCTTTGTCAAATTTCGGGTTCATATATCCCAAATGAAAAAATAAAAATCTGTCAACTGTTCAATTGAGTCAGCTACATCATAATTGGGTCAATTGCTGAAAAGAAAGTGTCGTTCAGGAAAACCAAGTGATGAAAGGTCAAAAAATAAGAGTAATCAATATGGTAGAACATCACCGTTATTGTGCTTATACGCTTTTCACCAGAGTGCTGCAGGGTCTCTTTACAGTGATCCAGTACTTTTATATGCTTCAACTTAAGAAGATTATTCATCAAAATGCGTGATAGCGGTGTTGCTGCTTTAGTGAAAGAGAAACTTCCTTACATCCGTTTGTTGCTTTGCATTCGGCACTTCTTTGCGTTATAGTGATTTCCTTAACTGCTTGAGGTGATAATAAAAAGGGAAACACAACTTGTAACAGCACTTGATCCATACTTGGAAAGGGCAAAGGTTTCACTTTTTACAATGCAACATTTGGTTTTAGAGAAAATCCATGCAGTTGTTCACACGTTTAACAATTTTAGAAAGTGAGTTTACATTGTTAAAAAATGATGTCAGCAGACGGTGTATAACTTAAGGCACACGTCATCTCTGCAATGGTATTTTATTATATGTAGCTAACTGAAAGAGGGCGCAAGTTCATTTTCCGGTTCATTGTCAATGTTTACGTTTTCTATATTACGGTCGAATTAATCTACAGCTTAAAAGTTGTGGTTACGTTCATAGATTTTTTGCACGTTTATTTTTCAACCCTAAATTTAAATTGTCTATACCAATTTGGTCATTAATATTTGCATTTGCTGTATTTATGCTGGTCTTTCATCTTACGTCAGATAACTAAATAATTACCTTAATTGTCAGATATTTCCTAACTCAATAAAATTTCGTTTCTAATAAGTCAATGCGACATTTCAAACAGTTTATGTAACGAAACAGATTGACGCATTTGAAATTGTTATGCCACTCTCAAATCGAAAACGAGTACCCCATTTATGTCAATGCCGCATTATTTTGACGAAAGTAACGTGTTTTCAGCAAGCTGTCAATTTCTTTATTAGTCAAAATTTTTACTTTAGTAAAATTTAACTATTACTCCTAACGAGTGAGACGTGCAAACAGAATTGAACTTTTGTCCTTAAATATCGTTTATTTAAACAAGATGAGCTGTATTAACAAATAAGATGTGCAAACAATCCGGTCAAGTGCTTGTTTATCAGTGAGTTATAACAACTCACGTCTCAAGAAACCGGTATTATCCATCTGAAAAGGTGTTAGGTTAATCCACCAATATTATTTTAAAATAAGAAAAACATTAAAATATACGGCTTATCACAATGAGCAACCGGTGTAGTGTTACAGATTCCGTGGTTAAACAGGTGAGATGCATATTGGTGGTATTACATTTGATCAGTTTGAATAATTTATAATCCATGCATTTGAAATCTCAACAAGTACAGAATAAAGTGAAGTCAAAAGTGAATGTCAACGAATATTTAAAAATACCTAAAGAGGCTAAAGTACGTTCAGAGGGAGAAAGAGCGAGAGATATTCCTACATCTACACTACCTTGTTTCTTTTTATTAGACACATGTGAAAGAACACGTTAACTTCAGTACACCATTTCAATTATTTTTTTTCCTACTTCATTGAATATATCTGTGTAAAAGAAGGGATGCTTAAATCATGGTAATTACGGCATTGTATCTTCCACCTCTGCGTGCAAACAGAGGTGTTTCAACCAATATTTTAACCGTTCCACTTTACTTATGCATTTCATCGTCACGTATTTAGGCGTAAGGGGTCTTTGAAGATATTGCTGTACGTACATAAAATATAAATTTCTAGCCCGGATTTCTAAAAAAGAAAATGATTTCAAGAATTCACATGTGATGACCAAATTTACTTGATAACGGTAGTTTTTGAGAAATTCATTAACAAAATTTATTTTTGCTGTCACTTTTACGTATATAAAATTGCACAATGAATTACTTTCAAGAGACATCGTTTCCATATTTGTTTAAATTTCAAAATAATTACCAAAACTGGTTAGAAATTGAATGCTTTACAGTTTATTTACAACTCTGATTAAGTTATGTTATGGGCCTACATTTTGAAAATGAGAACCCCTCCTGCTGAACATGATGATATCACAAATGTTCCTTCTGATATGCATTTGGTCGATTTTCATGAAAACGGTGCATTTATGGTTTATTAGAACAAAACGGTGATATTTTGATAGGTGCCGTTAAGCGGCATTTGGGCATATATGGTTTGCCATGCTTTCCCTTTTCTTTTCTTTAAGATATTTGCCTTCAAACATCGAAAAATAGGAGAAAATTGATGTCCGAAACACAACATCAAAATTATAAAAAAAAATGAAAAAATACTTAGCATCTTGAATTCCGAATATCAATGTTTCTTGTTGCCAAACATGTGTAGAAATTATGTAAGGATATTTGTATTGTATATTCCTTGTATTCTCAATGTATGTTTATATTTTTGAA
>JAMKCH010078183.1:0-23386 GCA_023653785.1 Ophioderma brevispina | reverse complement strand
ATGACGCCAGCAGGCCGGGTAGGGGATCCCATCAAAACAATTGAGCGGCGTCCCCCCACGGAAGCAGTGCTTGTCATTGAAAGCCTTGGGGCTACGCAACGGAAACATTCAGTAAACCCAAACAATAATTGGTCCTTCTCGAGGACTCTGGATTTACAACCAAAGACAGTCCTTCAAGAGAAGGACAAAAGCAAGAAAAATTACAAACAAAAGCCCAAACAAGAAGAGGATGTTGAACTAGTAACGAACTGGCTTCAAGGATGGGACTTGGAGGTGATTAACGTGACTAGCCTAGAGACGCTGGCACAAAGGGCCGGATGGATCACGAAACTAAATTCTAAAGAACGCCTTACAAAGAAATGAATCGATTAACTCATAAAGATTAACTTCTATAGAAATGGGTCGGACACTCAAATCGGATTAGCTTGTCTGAAAACAAATATGTAAGGCACACAAAAGAATTGGAGTTAGCAACTATGACCCTGAAACAATGATTAAAGTCTAGTGAATGACTGCCCAGTTTATAGAAATACACTACCGAGTAATGGACGTTTAGTCAAAGTATATTTAAAAAAAAACTGAAATAAAAAGCCAAAGTTTAACAGGGACGGCTACTCTCGCCAAGGAGAGATGTATTAATGCCGTCCGAACAACAACATAAGAGGTGTACCCCACCGAACCAATCAAATTGACTCTCAAAGTAGGTAATAGTTATAATGGGGAAATTTACCGTGGTTACGAATTTGGCAATCCAAATCTGGAACCTGCGGCTTCAGCGAATTTGGCCAGATTTCGCCGAAGTCGCGATCCAAAATCCAAAAAACGGACTCAGGACATAGATAACGGTAAACTTAGAGTTTTCACCTAGTCAGGGTCCGAACAATACCAGGCCAAACCTTGGGAATTTCTACTGAATCGGGAGCTAACAGATAATCTCACCGGTCAGGTAGAGCCCCAAAGGAAAGAGGACGAGCATGAGGGGATCGCCGGTGACGTCAGTGTTATGACGTCACCAGGGCTCGCCTGACTGAATAGAAATTTGTGTATATTAGTTTTGCGGGGTCTTGTGCACCAAGATGATGCAATTTTGTTTTATTATCGACATTGGACAACCCTAGAATTTCAAATATTGAGGGAGTTCAGGGAGTTTCAAAATGGCTCTGTGAAAAAATTGAAATAAAAAGAACGCAATTGGGTTTCAATGGTACATTTTAATTAAGCACTATGAATTTCTATGCCAACCACAGAGTAACCAAGACATCCAAAGTATCAACACATTTGTTTTCAACATCAATATTGGCCTGGTTCCTAAGAATGGATAGACATGTTTGGGAACTTTAATGGTCAATTAAAGAAGCCGTAATTTTGTCAAACATATTATCTTGAATATTTTTGGGATTCTGAAACAATCAACACAAATGCCTTTTATCAAAAATTATATTTTCTCCTGTCAGAGTGATGGGAATATCAAATTCAACTACTAACATATTTCAAAAGGTTTCACCAAATTATAACCAATGAACAGATCAGAAATATTATGCATCCCCTTTTAATCCCAAAGGGTAGAAAAAGAATCTTTCGATTTCAGTTACAACATTTTATTCACCAAATTGGATCTGAAGAGGAAATCAGACCAACCTAAATTCTTCTTAATCTTATCCCTGTACCAAATACCATAATGTAATAGTTTCAACAAGTTGACAATTATAAAGGGTATCAAAACACAATTAGGAGCAATCAGACCTCAACAAGATGCCAATTGGGTGGAATTTTTCCAGACAGAGAGTTTCTAATTTTTACAAAAACAAGAATCATCTGGTGTTCAAGCAGGGAGTTGAACCCCAATAAATTTGTGCTGCCTGCAAAAAAAAAAAGGAGGGATCAAACATCCTCAACCCACCATGTTCATAATCATTACATAGAATGTCCCTCTTGACTCTATCATTCCCCCCATTCCAAATGAATTTATAAAAAAGGTGGTTCAATGTTTGAAAAAAGTCGTGGGAATATTAATGCAAAGAACAGAAAAAAGATTAAGAAGATGATTGTAACAGCAAAGATGTTAATAACGGTGGACTTTCCCCAAGATTAGACGGTTCCTGTGTTCCAACAATTAAAGAGTCTGCTCATTTGATTAAGTTTAGGAATAAAATTAAGTTCTAAAGGGAGTTAACATTGATGAGAAAAATTAATCCCAAAGCGATTAAAAGTATTTGACTGAATTTAAGACCTTCATCCTGAAAGGAAGAAAATTAGAAGGACCCCTTTAAGCTACCCAATTGGATGAATTAGCTTCAAGGACCTTACAAATTAATTTGAAAACCAGAAACTGATGCAACACTTATCAAGAGTATAAAAAGGGCTTGAATGGATATCCTAAATTCCCGCTGTAAAAAAACATGTGGTATCATCAGCCAGTAAATTAATCTTTTTTTTCATTATCTCCCCTAACACCTTAAGATCATCATTACAACGGATTGAAATAGCAAGGATCTCGATCGCAACAAACAAAAAAAGGAACAAGCACAAAATCAGCAAAAACGTGTAGAAAGTATAGGACAGAAGATTCTTAAAACATAAAAAAAAACCATTATTAATAACATAGCTTTTCCTACCATTATAAAAAAGTCTTAATCCACCTGAATAACTTATCACCCAGGTGAATCTAGACGAAACCTCAAATAAAAAAGCATGTTCAACACTGTCAAATGCTTTTTTTTCGAGAGCTAACAGAAACAATTGACCCAGGAATATCATAACTATCAGCATACTCAATCAGATCAAATAATATATTGAATATTACAGCCAATATTTCGACCTTTCATGAAACCATTTGATCTTCAGAATGAGATGTTAAGAGCGTGTTAAAGCCGACGGGCCATGTTTTGGGCATAAAGATGGAGTTATGATAGTAATGGATTATAATAACTCCATGAATATAAAATTATGCAATTTCATGTGCTGTGACGAGAGAAAGCCAGCCAGAAGGTAATTTGATAGGTTAAAAGATAAACGGCATAAACTTATAATAGGCCAGACCTTAAGTCGTATAGGTTTTAAGAGGTTTTAGGTAATTTTGGGTGGTTAGCTATTTTTTTTTGGATTAGGCCAAGGTGCAATTTATGTCTTTCTAAGTGAACTCTATAGCAGATTTGTATGAGAAAAAAAATACATTTTTTGTTTGGCCATTAGATGGTGTCAAAGATAGGCATACTATTTTTACAGTGTAGTGTCTTTATTTGAGTGGTGGACAATAAATAGGCCACATACCTTGTGGAGCAGTCCACACAATGTGGAGCTGCCAGTGAAATCCCCAATATAATTGAGCATGATGATGATGATAGTGTGAAGCTCTGAACCTGGCTCCTCTGCTCGTATTTCCAGTAAACTTCTTAAACAATGTCAACTCAGCTTCTCTTACTAGTTCTACGGTTAAATAAGTAGAAACAGACTTGGCCGATCAGCCTGACAATTGAGTAAAACCAGGTGAAACTCCGAAATGGAAAGCTGTCTACAGACAGAAATATGCACATCGATCTAAGCTGGCTTTTCAATACTTTTTGTAGTTGCTGTAACAGTGTCGCAAAACCAAAAGTGTTTGTGTTGTCGCGCTACTGCTTGTTTTTCGCCCGACAAAAGTGCTGCGCGTGTCGCTGCGCAGTGTCGCGAGTATTCATAATGTTTTGTCGGGTGGTGTCGCAGAAAAGTTGAGTTCAAGTCAACTCTTCCCTGTCTGTCGCAGGGAGCAGACGACAACTAATCGATTTTTATCGGCTTGTCGCAGTTGTCGTCAGCCGTCGCGGCGACATGGGCAGTTTTATGGCAAGTTGTTAACTACGCTTGGCGCTGTTGCAGCCACATACTGTCGGCGACATTGCGACGCACGACAAGCTTAGTAATATGTGATGCAGGTAGAACTGAGAGCGAGGCGCTCGATTCACTTTTATTCTTGCATATTTGGCCATAGAAATGCCGCAAAATTCCCAATTTTAAATCCTATTGTTGATCTGCTCTTGACTGCACAATACATCGAGGATCGAGAAGGAGGGAGATCGCTATTATTGCATTTATTGATTGTTTGACAGCATTAGGCCTATATGTCCTGTATGGTGTAGGCATACCGGGTGTGAAGGTACAACTCACTCCAAGTTACCCAACTCAGTACTCGATCGCGTTCACCCTGTCACTGACAATTTACAATTGTGCATATGCATATGCAGCAATAAACTGCCAATGGTGACTTAGCTGCATGCTTGGGCATGCTCATATTAGTAGCCTGCCAGCAGTGATGGATCTCGTGCATTGGCCAAGGCGCCATCAATTGATTAATACTAATTAAATTCAAACACACCCTGATGGCCTTATGGTGAACCTCTTGACTTTGCTACTTCCGTGCGGAAAACCAAAAGAATGCGGATGTGTTTTTTGCTGCAAGGGGAGGGGGATTGGTTTTTCTACCTAAAATATTGTACTATGTGGGTAGTATGAAAGCAATATTAGTCACATTTTTTTTGAAGACGCCCCCCAATTTTTCAAAAAAATTGAGATTTTTACACGGTTGAATTGGTAACTGGCCGAGTAAAACCATTACCTGTGAATGGTTAAGCTAAAGAATGTCTTGTTTTTGTCTCACAAACGAAGGAATTTTGCCAATAAGAAGATTATTATCGGGATCCCGAAATAATTCCGACTGCTTGGAACGGCTGCCAATGTGAAAAGCGGGGGGGAAGGAAATAGCGCCATGTACGTGTCTACCTCATCCATTAGTTGTTAAATTGGTTCAGCAAAATCAAGGTTAGAGGTATTTTTCGGGTTGGCACTATTTCATCATGACGGACATAAAACGACATTTCCAGCTCTGCCGTTATAAGTTCCAATCTGAGATCCCAAATTCTAATTACAAAATCGATAAATTTATGATAATATTAAACGGCATTTTTTTTATCATGTCAGCTTAACAGTATAGTTTCCTAATCCTAACAATCACCAACGTAACTGTGCAAAATATCAAATTTGAAAAATTGGGGGCGATCTTCAAAAATGTGCCAGTATTGCTTAAGGGATACAGACGGGCCATTCCTTCATATACCATTAAAATTAAAGGTTATTCTTTATTTTACAATTTAAGGGTCATTCCTTCATTTTACCCAAGTAACGGGTCATCCCATTTACCAATTAAAGGGTATTCCTCATACCAATGAAAGGGTCATTCTTATTTACATTAAAGCGGTCATTCCTTCATTACCAATTTAAAGGGGTCATTCCTTCATTACCAAGTAAAGGGTCATGCTTCAATTACCAATTAAAGGGTCATTCTTCATTTACAAAGGGTCATTCCTTCGTTAACCAATTGAAAGGGTATTCCTTTACCAATGAAGGGTGATCCTTCGTTACCAATCTTAAAGGGTCAATTCCTTCATTACCAATTAAGGGTCATTCCTTCATTTTACCAATTAAAGGGTCATTCCAATTACAATAAACGGTCATGCCTTCAGATACCAATTAAAGGGACCATTCCTTTCATTTAACAATTAAAGGGCTCATTCATTTACCAATTAAGGGTCATGCATTTACCAATTAAAGGGTCATCATTTCATTCTACCAATTAAAGGGTCATTCATTTATTTACAGGGTCATTCCTCATTTTACAATAAAGGTCTATTCCTATTTACCAATTTAAAGGGTCATCCTTATTTACCAATTAAAAGGGGCCATTCATTCATTTAGCAACTAAAGGGTCGTTCCTTGTTTACAAATTAAACGGTTCATTCTTTACCAATTAAAGGGTCATTCCTGCATTTAATTATATTACCAATTAAAGGGTCATTCATTCCATTTACCAATTAAAGGGTCATTCCTTCACTTTTGCTTGATTAAGGGTCATCTTTAATTTACCAAATAAGATTCATTCCTTATTTTCCCAAATTAAAGGCTCATCCTTCATTACTAATTAAAGGGCATTCATCCATTACCAATTTTAAAGGGTCATTCATTCAATTTATCAATTAAAGGGTTATTCCTTTGCCAATTTTAAAGGGTCTTCATTAGAATTAAAGGTCATTCCACATGAATAAAGGGTTTCATGCCATCATTTTACAAATTAAAGGGCATGCCATTGTTTACAAAAATTTAAAGTGCTTAATTAAAAAGAGTAAAGCGTGGTTAAAGGACCATGCTTTGGTCATGTAAGCCCGCGAGTGTTTTTAAAAAAAACGAACAAACATTTGACACTTCCAACTTTTCAATAACATACAATTTTGAACCCTTCATTTTTCATTTTGACTCTTGCACAATTTGCCCTCAAGGGTCTTTGACTTCTTGGGGAAAAAAAATGAGTGAAATTACTGTTTACCGTGGAAACTCCCAAATGCCCAAAAAATCCAGCAGATTGTGTCCGGCCCCCTAGTTTAAGCTACTCTTGAGTACGTAAAAAATAGTATGACGTTTGGGTTAAAAAAAAAACATGTTTATTCACCAGCCTTGAAACATATAAAAAAATCATAATTTTTCGTCAAGATCTCCGCTTTTACGCGTTAACCCAATTACAACTAAAATTATGATTTCTTGGCTGCCATGCCATCCTGAGATATTTTACAGCAGCAGTCATTCGGCCGTTAAATTTTTACCGGGGGTTGTGTTATTATGATTTTGTTGTGTTGAAGTGTATGGTTTTTTTCTCTTGATCTCTTTATGTTCATTCACATGACGGCTTGCTGCAGTAAGTGAGTGTCGTGAGTTATAATTGGGGATGCACCGTGCACGGCCCCAAGGTAGAATAGGGGGCCTCAGAACACTAACAGTGTGAACTGATATGGAAATAATGCGGCACACAATAGACGCAAGAAAACGCAGACGCAGTGTAGTGTGTATATTCTGCATAGCGTGTATGATTCTGTACTGTAAAAGCTTGGACGCAAAACGATAACCGAATTATTTCCACCCGTATTTGGTGGGAATCGACAAAGTGTAGCAAAGCAAGGCAGGCTAGTCGGAGCTTTACCCCAGCCTAGGCTATATAGGCCGTAGGGTATCAGGCTAATAAGTATCTGCGTTAACACAGGAAGCATTGCACAACAACTCCACAACTTTCAATATTCATAATAATGTCATGTCACGGGTCCAAATGGTCTGTGGCAATAGTAAGGGTCATTCGTGATACAAAAACTCGTTAAAGCACAGGCCTAGGCCTATAGTCAGAAGAAAAGTGTCTCAAGTGGTCCAAATGCTACTCCAGATATTTATTTTCTCTTCAATTGCGCGGTCAAGTCACGGACCGTACGCAAGCCAATCACGCCTCAGCATAGCAAACAAGGGTTGAACAAAACAGCTAATTTAGGTATCAACCAATCCCGGTAGCGTGTACGATCCAAACAGGAGGTAGGTGCGTGCGTAACTGACCAGCACACGCGTTAGCAACGGCAAAAAACCAGCGAAAAGGAGAAAATAATTTCCTGGACAGAGTTATCGTGTGCACCTTCTACTTCCAACTTCATATGCCACAAAGATCTGTTGGGGCATTTTATATGTTGGCGAGGCCAGGACCTTAGCCATCGTCAACCTTCTTTTCCTTTGGATTGATCCTCGGAAAAGACGGGGAGGTTTTTTAAAAAAAATAGTTGATTCTGATGATGATGGCATTGTTAAATGTTGTGATATGAGCAATGCAAGCTAGGCTAGGGCCTGCCCTAGGCCAGCCTAGCCTAGCCTCCTTGGCGTAGGGCGAGGATAGGCTAGGCTGGACCTAGGGCCGGACCTAGGCTAGGCTGGGACAGCCTAGCCTAGCTGGCTAGTGGTGTTGCTTCAGGCTAAACTAAAAATTATGATTCTGATGATGGATTGTTAAGTTTGATATGAGCAATGCCCAGCCTAGCCTAGGGCTGCTAGGCCAGCCTCAGACTCTTAGGACAGCTAGGGCCTAGGCAGGCTAGGCATGTGTAGGCCAGCATTTGGTGTTAATAAGTATATCGCCACCTAAAAAGTGAGATTAATGATTAACCACCTGTCCTAACATGGCCTAAATCAAATGAAATCTGGCCTGTTTGGTAGCCCTAAGTTATGACATGGCCAGAAAGAGCTAGGCCTTTATACTCGGTAAGTTGGTTACTGTCATGACTGCAACAACTACAAATGACAATAGAAAATAGCGAATTCATTGCATGTGCCATTGTTGCTGTCGGTTTTCACGATTCCAATGAGTAGGACCTAGTTTGACACGTCATAGCCATGAGCACGATGAGACTAAATATACTAAGATGATCGCGGGTTTTCCGACGACAAAACCTGTAAGGGAAAAAAAGTTTGAAAAATACTCACTTACCGACCTCCTATGGCAATGATTGACAGTATATTGCGATTCCCGCGGGTGGTTTGTTATTATCATGAAGATATAATATTAGGACAAAATAAAGCACTACTGAGGTTATTATAAAACAGTTTTCTACAAGTTTTCGAGGTAGAATTGTATAAAGGCAAATTTTGGTATGCTTCAGTTGCCTTACAATTTCATGATTTTCTTTCATTTTGAGCACGTTATTGAAGCCAAACATCCTCGTTAAGTACATTGACATTAACTGCACATCGTTATAAATAAGAATCAGGGACATTTGGTATGGATTTGTGTCCTAAGGGGAAGTAAAATGCCAGTTTTAAAAATGTGTGATGGACCCCGTAATAAATATGCATTATGCTCTGACTATTACACGACCACAACCCAATCCCCAATATGGGTAGTGTCTAAGTAGAGCAACCTCGGACTAGAGCAGAACTGCCACCATGGACTTTGCTTGGACCTTGATTCCCATTCTGAAAAAAAAATATGAAAATTGGAAACAATAAAAATTATTGATTAATCTGCCAACAATCATGAATTCGCCATCGCCAGCCAATCTGTGTTTGTTATGCTGCCTGCATGTATGAGAAGAAGACGATTTGCACCGGCAGTGTTAAGAGTATAAGGACCTGGTTAAGATTAACACCAGATTACAAGCAATGCCACTGGCATGAATGGTACAAACCATTGGTAAAACACGGTTTCCGATTTAAACTCATTGACATCCCCCGGCCGGCTGCCAAGGGAATTTGCGTCATGTTTCATATTCCAAGCAATGATTTTTAAAAACCTCAGAACCAACAGTATCATAGGTTTAATGTTAGAAAACAAGTACATTAAAAACGAAATTTTCGAGAAAACAAAAAGCCACAGAGGCGTATTATAATAATGTTTTTGTTGAATATCAGAGACTACAAATTATTAATTACAATTTTTAAAATGGCGGAATTCATGTTAGTCCCGTCGATTAATAAAGTCCGTACGGAGGTTAATGGTAAGAACGAAAAAGGGGGATCAAATGAAGGTCGGTATTTTTAAACCTGTCAGACTATTAGATTTTCTGTCAATATGAGCTTTCAATATGGGTATACGCGATTGTCTAGAAGCGCTTCGCTTCGCGCCTCGCCTATGGAAACCAGCATATAAATATGGGTATCGTGTATCAATGAGCTATAACACAAGTCGGACACTTCGCCTAATAGTCCGGCAGCAGAACCTGACCTGAACATAAAAAATTTTCTTGTAATCAGTCTTTTTGGTATTGCGTTGATTTGTATAGTGGAGGCTCGGGGTCTCTTTCAGAATCTGCCGGGGGGACTGTGTCCACACTTGAGGGTTTTGAGAATTTTCATGATGGCCTCCAAGATGGCAACCATTACAATTTTCAGCTATTAACTCCCTTCTATTCAAAAACCTATAATAATATTTTGGGGTTAGTCATATGTTTTTGGGGTCAGTATCATTGAAGACCATTGTCAAGACAAACTGAGGGTTCACATCATGATCAATCAAAGATGGCCGCCATTATGGGGCCGCCAATTACATATTTTCAAGCTATAAACTCAGTAATATTCAAACCGCCTTATATATATCATTTGTTGTGTCCTTGTCAGATGTTTGGGGCGGGCTACAATTAATTCATTTTAAGACCAGTTTCAAGAACGGAGGGTTCAATATGATCAATCCAAGATGCGCCAATATGGCGCCAATTACATATTTCAGCTATAACTCACTTTATATTCAACCTACAATAATAATTTGGTGTCTAGTCATATGTTTTGGGATCAAGTACTCATTTAAGACCAATTTTCAAGACCAAGGAGGGTTAACATCATGATCAATCCAAGATGGCTGCCATATGGCCACCAATTACCCATTTATTTTCAGCTTTAACTTAAGCTTGGATGAGAAAATGGGTACCTAGTTATATTGGTTTGGGGTCAACCAATCCATTAGAATCAATCACAAGACAATCGAGGGTCACATCATGCTTTTACAATCCAAATGGCCGCCAAATATGGATGCCAATTAGTATGTTTAGCTTTAATTTCATAGATATTAAACCAGGATGATAAAGTGTATCTGTTATTTTTTTTTTACGTTATTGGGATCAACCATCTTAAAATCCAACGCAAGGACCATTAAGGCCTCACATCTGATCAATCCAAGAATACCGGCCAATATGGCCACCAATATGGCCCCAGAACTTGTTTTGTCGTATTTGTGGTGGTCTAGTTATATATGTTTGTTGGGCAAGGAATTGCAATGAAGCTTTTCAAGATTGATGAGCATTTGCATTGTGGTGAAATTATATTGCTATAAATTTATGATTTGCAGCTAAACCTACTCTAGTTTGCTGTGGTATGTGCGCTTATTACAGGGGTAAATGCAAACACAGATTTCCGACACAAAGGTAGTCAGGGATCACATGACAATATATACAGGGTGAGTCAAAAAAAAAATTGACCTGAGTGTGTCGCCATTTTGAATTTTTAAGTAACGTTATCTAACACATGTGAGTATCATCTTGAAAAGCCTACTCTCCTTATCGTATTTGATGGGTAGCAGTAAGTATACTAATCTATGCGCAGCTGGCAGAACCCTCTGTCATGGGTCAGATCTCTCACATCATCCTTAGGGATTGGAGCTGCCCAGAGGGACCCTGCCGCCCGAACGCAAGCTCCCCCCGCACGAACTGAGCTCGCCGGCCTAAGAAAAAGAGCCGCCTACCTTGACCGGGGTGTAGGGTAAACTCTGGACCAGCTCCCACGCAGGCGGACTCTCGAGGCCCAGCCCCATGGTCGAGCTAACGGTCGGGATTGTTCCCAGGCGTGGTAGACCCTGACGCTGGCTCCTAAAACCGCAGTTGGTGGACGCATCCACGCGAAACTTGGATGGGGGGAGCCCCCTCAGGAAATTGGAAAAGTAACACCCATCTGTGATTGATTGACGACAGATGCGTCAAAAGTCGAGGTGGGGGCCACATAGGGTCCCACGAATTTGGGCCGTGGGGTAAGTTTCAGATAAATTCAATTGATGCAAATGAGGTATTGCATTTCATTCCGTCAAGCATACTTGCACAACGTCATACAGCGCATGACGGAATCAATTGACTACCTAATTTGCATCAATGGGAGCTTCTATATGCGAACGTCTACCGCGTTGGTCGCCCATGCAAGCTCGCAATCATATCAATGTGCTCGAGGTGTGGGCAATCTTCCTGGCAATGAATCACTGGGTCGCCCGGACCCAGGGAAAAAGTGATCATGGTCCGATGCGGACAACATGAACGGAGTGACCTAACTCACAAGGAGGGGGAGACAAGGAGCCCCAGTCTGCAAGGAGGTGTCAGGTCCTAAGTGGTGCAGGGGGCAACGGGGCATGGCCATGATAGCATCACATGGTACCAGGGGTGGAGAATGTCTTAGACGGAAGCCCTCTCCCGGAAGGGCACACGCAAAAGCCAGGAGCCACGAAGGCGAGGGGGGCGTCAGTGGAATGGCCGCCTCTGCCGGCAGCTGCCGGTCAATTTTTCAGAGGCTCCAGCGTCCCCACGTGTGAACTATCGCCTCCGCCGTGCTTTCCGGGCCGTACTACTCATGGAGTCAAGATCCCACAGAGACGTGGGCTCGGTTGATCATTGCCACGCACTCAGATGGGAACATAATACTCACGCGGAGAGGAGGAAATTTGACAAGAGGCCAACGCTAAGGACGAATGCTCTTGCTTTCTTCTCCACTCCCCATACACCTCTCTCCCACACTGTCTTTCCTTCGTTTTTCCCGCCTTTTGAGACTGTTCTCCCTTCCCCCAACCTAAGCTCTTTCTTTTTTCTTTCCCCACATGGTCCCTTCTTACTGGTGTCTCACCTCGTTTTCCCCGCCGTCCACTCCTAGTCTCCTGCGTTTCTTTCTCCCTCGTGCCGTTGGCCGTTTGTACCGTCGTCGTTCGCTTTTTCTGCCCTCCGATGAAGTTCGTATTCGAGACTTTTTTCCACCCCCCCCCCCCCCCAGGACCACTTAGCAATCCGTTGGGCATGTGGCTGTGAGGGTGTATGTATGTGGTGTGTGTGTCACTACATAAGTTTTTAATTGACCTCAATTGAAAAGTTGAAGTTCTCAATTGGAACCACCAAACTTCTGTCATAGGTGACCCACGGGAGTTCATCAATATGTGATGAGGTCAAAGTGCATGTGTAAGGTCAAAGGTCATGGAGAGGCCCACATTTTATATTCTTTGACTATAGGGAGCGTGAAAAGCCGAGAACCACGAATTCTAGTTTTATATTTGTGAAACACTGCCTTATGTTTGTTTTTGAGTCATGCTTTCATGACAGAGGATGGCATTTTTTCGTTATTTTGTACATGATTTGTTATTTTGTGGGATCTATACCAAATATAATCTACATCTATCTTCAACTTGGATTGATGTGTATTAATGATATCATATGTCGTGAGTGTAACAATAGTCGTAAGTGCAATAGCTGCAATGTGATACATTTGTGTGCTTGCATGTATTAGGATAACTCAATTTATTTTTAAATGAGTCAGTGGCTCTGAAAATGGTTCTGCAGGCACCATTTCAAAGAGCCACTGTCAAAATAAGCATTTGACGTGGTGAATTTCTGATTAATGGCAGCTATTGAACTTCCGACCTTCTTGCACCCACACGCCGATATAAGAAGTTACAATAAAAGGCCTTGGAAGTCCTCCATTGGCTCTTCAAATTCTTGCTAAAATCTAATCCTGAGTCAGTTATCCCTTGTAACTAAGCTGGAGGTACATCTCCGCAAAGTTGCTTCCATGATGGCAAAAATCAGGGCTGGAAAAAAATTGCCAAAATTTCCCGGGAAACACAATCAAAAGTTCCCTTCAAGATAGCAAAATTTCCTTCAAGATTGCACAAATTTCCCTAATTCTTGTGTATTCGTTATTTACATACTACAATTTCTCCAAATACTAAGATTTCCCTGGAATGAGGTCCAGGTCCCCAGTTCCGACACTTTTTCCAGACCTGGCCAACATAGCATTGTCATGAACGCGGAAAAAGGGGCAGAGACTGTTAATGATCTGACCAAAACCCCTTGGTCACTTTGAGTGTTCAAGCGTTTAACTCCGGAATATATTATTTTTTTTGTGATATTTGCAAATACCCAATAGTGATGCCATAGAAGGGGTAGAATTGTGGGTGGGGTGTTTAGCGGATGGGTGCCACCTGCCCGCAGCCCTCTATTATTTTGCTAGGCAATAATGAATTTTTGACGCATAGGGCGCCCTGTGTAGTTTAGAAGAATGAATTTTAGGGCATGCAAGCCAGCGACCTGTAGGGAGACGTATCATGTGACTACTCAAGTGTTGTGGGCTTTGTTGACGTCATTTGTATGTTGAACATCAAAAAAGACCTGCGGATTCTTCCTTAGATCGCCCTTAGCCTGTCGACCCCCACACCCCTCGCAGGCGTTAGAAATTATAAATGTGTCGGCAAGCAAATAGTGACTGGCGCCCTCCTAATTGAAAAGTCCTGGATCAACCGTGCATAGGCTCTATGAATTCGGGTTTTCAGCATGCTGAGCGTCTGACTGGAGTTCTTAAAATATCCAGATCCAGCACTCTATCACATAAGAGGATGTACACCTTTTTCGAATGCTAAGGAGGGAATCCTCCCCTATGACACTATATTTCCAGTCATATGTCTAAGGCTACAGTTCTTTTACCGAAGCTGTGAGGGGGGAGGTATTAGGAAAGAGCTTCGCCACGGAGATAATCCACTACTTGTATTATGTAGCTAATCAGCCCTCACACCCCAAACTACCACGGTGTGCTATCATCATGGTGTTTTGCTGGTATTTGGGGTTCAGTAGCACACTTAACCCATATGTTTGCATATGAGCCATCCCCCAGTGATCATGAAAATTTCAGGTGTATTTGATGGTATTTTTGGTGGTTTGGCAGTCAATGTTGACTGTGGTATTATGGTATTTACAGTGGTTTCGTATCAAATTATGGGTGGAGTGTACTTTGGGCTGATTTTTTTGTTCATCTTTAAAATTGCATAAATCTGCATTGATATATGAAATTTAACAAAAATTAAAGCCACCACAAAACTAATTTCTCGCATCACTTATTATGGTGAAGGAAATGGAGGAAAATCATTTTAGAAGCACGTGACCATCATGGTACAGTTTATCAATTATACAGGTGACATGGATAATATTAGATAGGGTTGCCAGAAATGAAGACCACTTATCATCCAAAACTGCCATCATGCTGCCTTGTAATACACGTTAAAGGAGTATGATTCATGCAGACTTTAAGTTTAATTCCAGAGGGTGTTTTAAAGAATCCCATAATGCATTGATTTGTGCCTATACTGTACTGTTACTAAACACATGTCAGTACCTTAGGGATAAAGTGTTCAGAAGTGTTAGATTCACAAAGCATTTGCATGATTTCCATGCTAAAAATTTATTTAGTAATCATATTTTGTTGGCTACAATGAGTGTAAAAGTTTTCCGGATTTTATGTGCTAAGAATTAGATCTCTGGGTCTCATGACCTCAGTAAGGTGATGAATTTCCCCCAAAAAATGGGCATTAGGGATGGACGTAATATATTCTCTGGTTTAATCCAAATCTAGGGCTTGCTTAACAGTGATTGGTTCTTGAATAGAGCCAAAAATATTGTTTGGGTTGCATATCGAGGAAAAATAGGGTTAATAGGTAGATTATGTGTACATTTATCTTAGAAAGTATAACGTTTCTTACAGTCTACTGAACATTAAAGGGGGCGGCCCGCATTTAAGGGTATGAAGGTGCATATGGACAGATTGGTCGTCACTCCAAAACCCCACCTGTAAGTTTGCCCGATAATTCAATCCGTTATGATGCGAGAGCAAAAAAGTGATGTGTATGCCCCATAGAGTACGGTGTAATATTAATATTGGTCGACCAAAATGGGCAAATTTCGCTCATAACTTCCAACCAAAACATCCTTGGCTCTAAGATATCACAGGGTAATGAGAAAATAGTAGCTTTCTTCTGATACCAAAATGTTGACCACTTCCGGTAACATCGGGGCTTCTGGGGAAGAGGCTATTAGCGATTGGGGCATGGACCTTAAAAAGGGTTGGTTGGTGGATTAACATCTCGGAGATAATGCAGAGGGGCAAAGAGAGATCTTCAGATATCCATAAATTGGATCATATAAGTGAATTCAAACACATGTAAAATTAAAGGGGATGGCCTGATGTAAATATGTTAAGTTTTCATCTTGATTGAATGACCCCATTATGCCATATGGTAAAAGTCATAATGAATATTTCAACGTATGATGTGAGAGGGACTAAAAAGTGATTTTACAAGCAGGCGACCAACACTCGACACTCGCTCAAACCATCCAAACAGCGACACCCTTGTGGCATGCCATCGTGGCATCATGCTCTGGGGCCGGGGTGGTGCACCGGGGGACCCGGGTTCGAATCCCACCCAAGGCGTGCAACTTCTGTAGCTCCTTCCGTTATTCCTTCACTTCCTCTCGGGAGATAGCTAGAAATGAGAACAATGTTAGGGTTACATTGCCTATATCGTGAACACCGAATCTCCAAAAATACACTCATCAACCACATTCTGCGAAAAAAATTTTCAATTAGTTCACCGACATGATTGATAATGTTCTTGAAATGACCTGTCAGAAGTCTTATGTGGACATTTGTGATGAATACAGACACAAATACAACTTTAGAGCTGAATAACTAAATGCCCTTAGCAACAGGGTGCGGAACTTCCGGAGAAACCTATTTCTTCCGGAAGAATGAAGAAACTGGAAAAAAAGGTGTTTCTTAGTTCTCGGAAGAAACTGGAAAGAAATTGGAGAAATGGACGAAATAAAGAAGAAATGTATTATGAACAACATACTGAATTTCACCATGACATTCATCAGCTTTGCACTTCAAATAATCAAGGATACTTAGTACTTTAAATTTACATCTGTTTTTTTTTCAAATTTACAAGTTTTTTTTAAATAAATAGTTAAATAGAATAAATATTTAACCTCACAATTTTGTTTTGACTTGCTATCAAAATTATACAAAGATCGGATATATTGTACTGATTTTCCAAGTCTTTCCAAGTGCCCACATTATGCTAATCAGCGTTGTAAGTGTAGATACAAACAATGAAAAAGCTGAAAATCTGTATGCCCAATGTTATTTTAAAATCAAATCATAAAAGTAGCAACCATTAAGTATTCTTTGTTTGTAATTGCTTGTGGGAGGATCTGGGTTAGGGAGACTATTAACCTATTTTGAGATTGTGTCAAGTCTGTATAAGGCGCCTCTGATTGCCTACTGGTGTGAAACGTGAGAATCCGGTTCTTACATATTTTTATATTTAGGCCTTGTGAATAAATGTGCAATTGCATGGGGTAGGTGGGGTGGGTCCCTAGATGGTTATTTTGAATTATTTCACTCTATTTCATTCACTGTATAAATAAACCAAAACTGTAATCATTTGCTTTAACATAGACAATTTTAAATGATTTGGTTTCTTTCCGCTTTCAGTGGAAGAAAACCTGGAAGAACCCGCGATCTTCCAAGTGGCAAAAAAACGCGTTTTTTTCAGCTGTGGAAGAAACTGGCAAACCCTGTGCTTAGCAAGTAATAATTTGCTTAGATGATAGGCACTTTGAAAAAGGAATGTAAATAAATAAAAAGAGGAGTGTTTACATATCTGAGATGGCTGTAAGGGTCAGTGTTGTTCTAGTTGGGAGCCAGTATTCAAACTGCCTGAGAGATTAAATGGACTTGATTGAGAGTGAAAAATTCTATGCCATTAGTGTAGATCATAAGATTACTACCTCAAAAAAGTACGGGTTTGCTTAAGATCGAGTCTAGAATTTGTGCAACACATGTTACTGTAAGGGGTAATTTTGTGTGATTAATTTTCAACCTTAAAAATGTTATACATTGTGCATGTTTATAAATTCCATAGAGCAACATGTTACGTAAAGTGTAATTTTGTGGAGTAAATTTTCATGCCTTGACAATTTTAAAAATTTCTTGTTTTAAATTTCATTGTTTAGTTTCTACCATAAACTAAGATTTTTGCTTGTAGTCTTGATGTTCACTAGTTCCAAGAAGGACACAAAACCGGTGAAAAATTGTCCAGGGTCCAGGCAGTGACTTCTTGTATTGCATGGTTCGTGAATGAAACTAGACTGAGAGTTGCCCTCGCACATTTGATAGTAAAAAAATTGGATCCCTAAATTTGACAATTGGACCCTCAACATGTTGCAATTCCAGGTTGTAGGGGTCCACGGGACCTCTTGTTTCCAAAGCTGTGCTAACCCTGGCTTGAAATGTGTTGGTCTTTTCTCGACACCGTCATCTTATAAGGCCTCAGTGAAAGCAAACAGGTATAGGGGCCCAATGATGATACACATCCTGACTGGCAACAGTATAAACAGTGCAAATAATAATGATCACTAAATGGTAGAGTTAATAGGTTGGCTCAATCAATTTCATGGGTGAAATTGGAATGTAATGTATAGATGAATAGAACAGTTTTGTGATTACACGCTTGCATGTATATGTAAATGGGCAGTCTGACCCGAAAGGAAAATTAAATACATATTTGGGAATCGATTCAGTCTGTAGTATGAACAGCTTTTGTAATTGTAAATGAATTAAATGATAATTTAGCCATAGTAGGACATTTAGATTTTGGAGCCATTTTAATCACATTTTTTTTATGATGAACTGAAAAAAAATCTTGTTTTCAAACAAAAAAACCTCAAGATAACTCGATATTTTGTTTTATAAATTAATAATTTGACTGTAAAAGTGTAACTTGCAACGGTTATAAAGTACATTTGGGCCAGGCCTTGAGCCATTTCTGGGGAAAAAATCCTTTGAAACATCAACTAAACAAAATGCATTTTGGGTTTTGCCTTATATTACCCCCCCTGGATACTGGTTTGTCCAATTTGATTGGTTAAGTCACAGGATTATTACAATGTATGAGCAAATTAGAATGTTGGTGACCTCATGTGACCTTATGTGACCTCATGTGACCTTATGTGACGATGGCATCAAATGACACTGGCGGTCCGCGGGGCCAGATGTATGTTCCTGATACTGTGAACCTTTGGTTGTGGTGTTATAGCAAGGGAGTTGTCTTTTTCTTTAAAAGCTGCTCATAGACATGTCATTGTTTGAATCATTTACAAAAGAAGACGATGGAGCTGAGAGGTGAATGTAATTTCTCAGCTGTACCATCTCCAAACTCCACTATGATTATTTAACAATTGATGACATAAAAATCACTGGTAAAGCAAATGTGAGCAGGTATTAGCCCCATCGTGTCAACGTCCCACACGTATACCACATATTTCAATTATACCATAGAGAAAGGACCAACTTTACGTACAGAGAAGATTCAAGTTTATGTGAGATTTTTCTTGGATTACTTCTCTCGAGCTAAGAATACCGCGAATGTATATTTTCACTATGTTAGAATCTTGGGGCTGATGTAAACATTGTTGTGATAAGACACAAGTTCAGGCTGAGTTATCTACCTAAGAGGAAAGGACGGTGGTTCAGGAAATTGTTGAGCAAAAATACCACCGGTGGCAAATTTGCAAACGTTTCTTGCCATGTGAAAAATTTCAAGCCATTAACTGTTAAAGAAGTAGCTTCTTGTTGAGCGCACGTGTGAATCGTGACATAGTACAGTCACGTACGTACTTGGGATCAGGAAATTCTGGCTGCCAAACTACATAGTTAGGGGGATAAGGTGTTTGGCAGTGAGTTAATGCATCACACCAGAAGTAAAAATGAATATGGATCTCTTACAGAGTCAGGTTAACAGAAGTACCACAAATTTGAACTAGTTGAATACCTAAACTCCAAATTATTTTTTACCTCGCCCAATCAGAGCTTAAGGTGTCAACAAAAATTTTAAAAAAGGCCCTGTTCTGCTGGCCCAACTGAGTCTGATTTGGTATTCTGGAGAATATAAAAACATTGATGTATTCATGTAATTATAAAGCCATTTTGGCTAAAAAGTGGATTCTGATTGATTAAAAATTGTATTCTAATCATACCAAAATCTCAACATCAGAAAATATTGAGGGCGGTGCTCATATCCAAAATATGAGAAAACAAGCTATTCCTATGATGGTCGTGTGAGAAAAGAAACCACCATGCATAGATGCTGCTGTTGATATGGGCACTATAGAGTAGAATGTGATGAGATGAGTGCAAACAATTGGGATATCCTAACAGAAAATATTGTAATGAAGTGATAGTGTAAATTTCTAAAGGGGTGAATACAGTAGCATAACAGGCATGAAGGGAGGTTGTTACCCCCAGAGAGCTCTGACCGAGAAGAAAAATCATGCTAAATCACCCTTTCTGCCTGCTCATCGGGAAATTTTCACTTCCAACCAGGAAAATCTGCCTCAAAACCACCTCCAACTGGGAAAATCTGCCTCAAAACCGGGAATTTCCCCTTCTGACAAGTGACCCCTGTTATGCCGTGGGTGATGAATGGCATTATTCACAAAGGGGAGGGAGGTAGGAAGAGGAATGGAAGGAGGGATGGAAGGAGAGAGAGAGACATGGGAGGTAAGAGGGGGAAGGAGGGAGAGAGGAAAAGGGAAGGAGGGATTGAAGAGAAGGGAAGGAGGGAGGAAGGGAGGGAGAAGGAGAAAGGGAGGTAGAGCGAGAGATTTTGACACAAGTTGCATGCTAATAAGATGAAATTTGTACACTTTTTTGCTATAAATATACATTTTTCTTGATTACATCCAAAGTGATTGTCACATGAAATTAGCAACAATAATTGTAAAACTCAGCTCAAGTAGTGCACGAATGGATGTCACTTTTTTCTTTTGTCAATGTCAGTTAAAAAGAGTTTTTTTTTTTAGTTCTCTAAATGACAGACAAGAATAAATCACTAACACAGGGAAAAATATCAGAGTACAGACCAATAAGACATAAGAAATGGTATACGGTACTACTAAATGAACACAACCAAGCTAAGCGGGTGTCCCATGTGTATGTCGGGCATCAACGTGAATAGCATACACAGCCCCGGGGTCGGACAAGAATATACAGTGACGATGCTGTGCATAGAGTACTGAGATGTGTGTCTCATCACGACGGGAGGTCACTGCGTGGAAGATGCATGTTTTGTATACTTACGCTAAGTGCATATATGTGTGCGTGTTGTGAGTGGTGTGTGGTAATGATTCAATATGACTGGGGAATACATCACTCATTACATGCAGCTATTTACAGGAAAGATCAGTGCTTAATGGTCGTAAAACGAATTATGGGAGTCAGTATGGTATGTGTTGTGTGCGTCTGTGTGGGAGGAATTGATTGTGAAGTATATGGTGTGTGGGTTTGTATTTCTTTAAAGTCCGATGTAGGATCCGGTTGTGTTCATGGATTGTTGCTGATGAGGGAGATGCGTTTTATTGGGATTGAAGACTACCACCATGCTCAGTATCCTTTTATTGGCTCATATTTAGGTAACATGGTAATGACCCTGAGTAACCAATTGTAATATATCTGTGTGTACCAGTAAAAGTTTGCTTGGCTAATTTATTTGTATTCTTTTTTCTTGTATTCAATATAAAATCCTGGTACTCATGCATTGCACCACCAAGTTTTGTGGGAAACAAACTTGTGGTTTTGATTTTAGAAGTGAAAATGATTTCCACAACACCCTATTCTTGAACTGTCTGTACTTTTATTGATGGTTAACCACGAAATGGCAGTTTTTTTGTCTCAATCTTCAGAATGAAGTGCATCTTTTTAAGGTGCAATTTTGGACAACATTGAGAAGTAATTTGGTCCTTCACAGATACAAAAATTGATATTACTCCTGGGGTATGTCAGCAGGGTCCATTTGGGATTTGGGCATCATGTACCATGAGAAACGCTGCCTTTGAGGGTGCTTTGAAGGGGACTTTGGAGGAACTGTTGGTCTAATTTACAGAAGTCATACATCCACAGTCATAGAGTTTCCCCTGACTGTCCCAATTCCCATGAATAAGGAAAATTACTCCTGTTCTAGGCTTTCTGTTACCAAGACTATATTCCAAATAATAAAATCAAAATGCACAAGATGATCTTTAGATGCCATAACATAAACATTTCATCCGGTCGTTTTTAATACTGGGAAATAAATATTCTAAATTGTACATTTTCTGACGTAAAATAAGCCATTAACCTAAGTTCGTGTGTTTATTAGATGAATCATAGTTATACTCCACCATACACCTGGCCTGCCGCTCTTGACTTCCAGTCAACACAATGCGTATAAAATTAACGGCAAACACAATGGTAGTTGTTGTCGCCAAATGGGTAGCTGTCAAAAACATGTATGGGTCAGGTGCAAAGATGATTTATACTGTAAAATAAGTCATATATAATAGTAGTAAAATAATGTTTTTAATTGGTTTGCTCAAAACCCACACTTAATGAACCCAAAAAAGGTTTATTGGCATACTGGGCACAAGCAAAATAATGTAGGTTAGGATTCAGTATAAGTGTGACCTCTATGTAACACAAATGTTGAGAGGGACCTACACACGATTCATACATATTAATTACATGAAACTTATGAGTAAGGTAGGAGGAATCAGCTTAAAAAAGATGGGATGCGGGTCTATAGAGAGCCTTCATTGATGTGTAAAAACAACTTATGTAAAAAGGAAGTGCGTAGTAAGTAGGAGGGTGAAGGAGGACTGAAAAAAAATCATGCCCAAGGTTATTTTCTAGTATAGTTGTGAAAAAGATGTGAAAAAGGGCTACTTATATGTCTATCATTGTCATCACCTAACATTTTCTGGAATCAATAGAGCTGGTTTTACTTGAACCGTTTTTTCCCTGAAATTGGCCCCAAATTGTAGAAATTAAAGACTGAAATATTGATACTAATATAACACAGGATAAAAATGTCAGGATTTTTCAGTGCCTTGGATACAATGCCGTTTGTACTCACTTTGGTTTATTATGTGGCGCAATGAAGTCGGGTTTGTTTTTTTAATTGACACTGAGACAATCAATCGTGTTCAGGAATTGGGACATGACCTCCATATTTTTGCCATGTATATTTTAACCATTGTTAAAAGAGATGTTTCAAGTTGTGGCAAATTTCACTCTAGACCCTGCCTGATAAGATTTTATTTATTATTTTGCCAGACCATGTCAAAGTTATGCACTTTCATTACCATATTTTGAATCGGTATTGGAAGGTGCTTCCATCAAGTCTCAAATAAAAACAAAAATGTCTCAGGTAGTGGTTTGTGAGATGGCTTTCCAGTGAGATATTGTCATCTCTTAAAAAAACCACAAAACTTGTTGTGTTAGAGCCTATACAGAATCTACCAGAATTTAAGGTGCAGTGAGAGATTTTGAGGCTCCAGATTGTGTTTATGTTGTGATTTCATCTTTAGACACTTCAGTAGATTTCTTTTAGTGGAATTTGGCTACAGAAATATCTTAAAAGTGTGAAAAAAGGTGATTTGTATTGATATTATTTCAAAAAAAGGGTTTGAATTTTGTAGAATTTGCTCCATTACAATATTACAAATTGCACAATTTTTGTACCAAGAAGTAATTATCAGCTTCATATTTTCTGGGGAGGAATGATTTTGATGGAAAGCTTTACACAGTGCAGGTAAATAGGGGATTTCAAGTTTGTGGGACACTAATTGTGAAAATCTCGTGAAACATGTTAATTCAGTTAGCAAAACTCAATTGTAATTTTTTGGGGACACCCAACTTGCAAAAATTCTCATTGAAACAGGGTTTTAATAGTAGCAATGCTCAATGGACTTGTACTTAACAAAAGGTAGGTCCCTGCTGCAAATTCGTCAGAGTGTGCGAGAACCTATTCAGGGTCTCGCAAAAGGACCTTTGCGCGAACCTTGAGAACCTTCAAGTTCTTGCTTAGGTTCTCAACGTAGGAGTTTGCGAGCCAGAACCTAACAAAAACATTTCTCAATTTATTTTGAAATAAACAAGGACGGTATAGTCTTAAATAGCA